>CAMOHE010053508.1:0-52866 GCA_946598075.1 Artocarpus hirsutus
ACCCAATTGAATTTGATTGGGCCACCAAAGCTTGAAATGTGGCCCAATAGCAAGAAGACACCTAGGGGTAACCATAAAGGCTACCATGAGTCACCAAATGTGATAAGCTTGCATTTAATGCATGTTATCACAAAATTTGCACTCTTCCTCTCCAAGAAACCCACGGCAGCCATAGTTGGTGCATCAAGAAAATTTCTCAACCTCAAAAATTGTAGAAAATAACCCCAAAACAATTTTAGAAGCAAGCCCCAAGGATTTTTACAAGATTTAAGGTAAAATTCCAAACTTTTTATTGAGTTTTCAAGGGGTTTTTCATGGGTTGAAGGGGAGATGTTAACCCATGTTATTTTTGCATGAAAAGGAGGCTTAGAGGCAGATCAAAAAGGGATTTCAAGGCTAGAAATCGAAAAGAGGTTATTTTGGTAAGTTTTGATATTTAAAGTTTTGAAATTTTGTTTCATTTTTTTGTTTTCTCAAATCCATGTGAGTTCTTAAGCTTATGGTTGATGGAATTACATGTGTATATGATGAATGATCTGTTTAGATGATGAAATTTTGATTTAAGGTGCAAAATAGCAATTTTTGCATAAAAGGATGTTATTGCAATTTTATGGTTAAATTGGGTAAAATTGAAGTTTGAGCACAAAAATGACCTGAGTAAGCCATGGAATAGACTTTGCAGGGGCAGATTTGAAGTTTTGAAAAGGGATTTGACAAAAACGTCCAAGGGACTAAATTGAAAGAAAACTTTCTTTCTCGGCAGAAATAAAAAACAGCCATAAAACCCCTGTACAGTGAGATTTTGAGAAAAGTTAAAACACAAAAGTTGTAGATCTCGATGAAACTGTTAGGCATCGTGAACGGTTCATCGAAAAACTCAACCGTTTGTGATTTTTTAAATTTTTAAGAATTTGTTAAAAGTGAAAATATGGTAAAATGGCAAAAACGTCATTTTTCAAAATGATTTGAGGTATGGTACTTCAAGCAAAATAGTTTCTTATGAAAAATAAGAATTTTTAGTGTAAAGAGAAAATTTTAGCCCCGGGGGCAAAATTGTCATAATTTTTGGTTTAGGGGCTAAACCGTAAAGTTTTATGAAAATAGGGCTTAGGCATGAAATAAAGGGTTTTGAGCCACTAGGACATTATTTTGAAATTAATGTGTGGTCATTTTTATTAAAAAGAACGGAATCGAACTTAAATAGGTCAGTAGGGCCATGGAGGGCAAAATTGTCATTTTTGACCAAATAACTCGAAAGGCTCTAGAAGGGCCTTAAGTAAGAAAAGAAAGCGGTTAGGAAGATTTCCACTCTTTGTAAGTGACGATAGGGTAGAATTCGACATAAATAAGATAATTAGTATTTATAGAGTTGTGTACAGTTATACAACTCGAACAATTATGTAATGAACGTTTTGTGACGAAACGTATTAAAAATTGGCTAATAATTTTGTAATTGGCCAATAGGATCCTAGGAGTCTAGGAGAAAGGAGAACAAAGTTGATTTTACGGTGTGCAAAAAAAACAAGTAAGTACCCTTCCCACCTACAACATGAGATGGTAGGTGTAGAATGCGAGAATATGCATATTAGGGTATAAATTCTAATATGAACTTGTTTGTTGCTATGAAATGAATGCCTAGAGATATAGATACGGTACCTGTGTGTATACAATTAAAATACCTGAGTGTATATCATGTTATGTAATGTTACATGCAATATATGGTGTACTTGTGTATACGAATAAAATACCTGAGTGTATATGATGTTATGTATTGTTACATGCAATATATGGTATACTTATGTATACAATCATGAAAACATTGATGTTTATGAAGTAGGTACTTGTGGGTACTCTACAATGCATACGAACTCATGATTTATGGATAACATGTGAATATCATTTCATGCCTGGTATGACAACCATATTAAATGGATTGGTAAATGTCACCAAAAGTTAAGAAAAGTGTCGTACCGACTCCCGAAGCAAGGGGAGTTTAAAGGATAAAATATGGTCACGGTGTTATGTAAAATGAAATTGCGCAATAGTACGAACACTTGGTCCTAATGGAAGATAAGAAACGATGAAGATAAGGAAAGTTCATAAGAAAGCATAATCGATTCATGCATTCATTTGATTGCCCATGTGGGATTTATGGGACTTACTGGGCGTTAGCCCCTCAAGTATTTTATGCTGTAGGTATTTCGACGAGAAGGTCAGAATAAATTGTAACGATGAGCTGGCGGATGGATGATGGGTGCAGATTGGGTATGGAGTCCGCTGTTGAATGTTTCTGCTGTACATATTATAAGCTATTTTGAAAAGGAATGTTCAAATAGGAAAATGTTATAAAAGTAAGAATGTTTATGTAAATACAAGATTGTGAAAGCATTTTGGAGGTTTTTGAAAATTATGGTATGTGAAATATTTATTCAGTTTTTTTTTTAAAAAAAAAAAAAGTTCCCTCAATTTTTGGCCCTAAGTAAGTAACAAAAAGGTTTTAATCACAGTCCGAAAAGGCAGGTTGTGACACGAAGACTCTCCCAGTAAGTGTCTTCGTGAATGGATTAGCTAAATTGTCCTCGACGAAGTCCTTTATCTCATGATACTTTCGATCAATATGTTTACTCTTTTTGTGAAATCTTGATTACTTAGCATGAGCTAGTGCCACACTATTATCATAGCATAGTGATACCGCCTTATCCATACTAGGAACTACCTCAAGATCCTTAAGGAACTTGTGGAGCCACACTACTTTTTTCAAAGCATCACTAGCCACCACATACTCGGCCTCCATCATTGAATCCAAAGTGCAATCTTGCTTCACACTTCTCTAACTGATGGCACTATCACCTAGAGTAACACAAAACCTAAAGTCGATCCCCTAGAATCCAAATAGGATTGAAAATCCTAGTTAGTATATCCTACAGGAGTTAAATCCTCACCGGAATACACAAGCATATACCCTCGAGTCCTTCTCAGGTGCTTAAAAATATGCTTAATTGTAACCCAGTGGTTTGGTCCTAGATTTGCCTAAAATCAACTTACAATCCTGACCGCATAATAAATATCCGACCGTGTGCAAAGCATGGCATTCATGAGACTACCCACTGCCGAAGCATAAGGCACCTTCTTCATATATTCTCTTTCTTCATCAGACTTCGGAGAGTCTTTCTTAGAAAGAGTAATTCTAGACCTAGATGGTTGCCCAACTTTCTTAGAATCCTATATTGCAAACATCCTGAGAATCTTATCTATGTAACTGGCCTAGGACAAAGCTATCATTTTATTCTTTATGTGTTCTCTTTCTTCATCAGACTTTGAAGAGTCTTTCTTAGAAAGAGTAATTCTAGACTTAGATGGTTGCCCACCTTTCTTGGAATCCTGCATTGCAAACCTCTTCAGAATCTTATCTATGTAACCGGCCTAGGACAAAGCTATCATTTTATTCTTCCTATCCTAAAAGATTTGGATACCGAGAATAAAATTAGCCTCACTCAAGTCCTTCATGTCATATTACTTGGTCAACCATAATTTGACCGATAACAATGCCCCAACGTCATTGCCAATTAGCAAAATGCCATCTATATAGAGCAATAGAAAAATCACCTTTCCATCCTTAATGTGTTTGTAAACACAAGGCTCATCCACATTTTGTGAGAACCCATAAGTCTTGATCACTTGATCAAATCTTATGTTCCAAGAATGGGAAGCTTACTTAAGTCCATAAATTGACTTTAGCAGCTTACAAACCTTACCCTCTTGACCTTTTACCTTGAACCCGTCTGGTTGTTCCATATAAATGGACTTATCAAGATAGCTATTTAGAAAAGTTGTCTTGACATTCATCAGCCAAATCTCATAGTCCAGAACGGCAACTATGGACAAGAGAATCTAGATGGACTTAAGCATGGATATAGGTGAAAAAGTTCCCTCGTAATCGATTCCTTCTTTTTGTGTATAACCCTTAGCTACCAGTCTTGCCTTAAAGGTTTTGACCTATCCATCCACTCTTATTTTCCTCTTGTGGATCCACTTACACCTTATGGGTTTTACCCCTTCAGGAAGATCCATAAGCTCCCAAACCCAATTAATCTCCATAGACTTCATCTCTGTGTTCATGGCCTTTGTCTAGAGTTTTGAATCAACATCCTCAATAGCCTCTATGTAAGTATAAGGATCTGTGTCATGTTCATCCAACTGAGCCAAGAAGGCCTCACCATTGAACATATATCTTTCGGGTTGATGCCTGATCCTCCCACTACGCCAAAGCCCCTTAGGTTGTTGTTTAGGTTCGTTTGGTTTTTCTACACTGATCGGAACGGTTTGATTTGAAACCTCCAAAGTAATTGGATCACTCCTTAACTCCTTAAGCACTACTTTGCTTCGAGGTTTAAAGTTGTCCATGTAACTCTCGTCAAGGAAAGTTGTATTATTTGAAACCATGACATTATTTTCCTTTGGATTATAGAAATAAACCCCTTTAGTCCCTTTTAGATATCCTACAAACACACAAACTTCTAAATATGCTTCCAACTTATTCGCATCCTTAAACAGGACATGATCTGGACATCTCCATATGCGAATATGGTTTAAGGATGTTTTCTTGCTCGTCCATAACTCGTGAGGAGTTTTAGGGACCCATTTTGAAGGTACATTGTTCAAAAGATAACATGCAGTTTCTAGTGCATATCCCCAAAAAGACAAAGGCAATGATGAATAACTCATCATGGGCCTAACTATGTCCAATAAAGCCTTGTTTCTTCTCTCCGTACCCCATTCTGCTATGGAATGCCTGACGCAGTCAAATGGGATAAAATCACATTCTCTAATAATTGTCCCAAAAACTCAACATAAAGGTATTCACCACTTCGATTAGATTGAAATGTCTTTATGGGTCTACCCAATTGTTTTTCCACTTTAGCCCGAAACTCCCTGAACTTGTCATAAGTTTCACTTTTGTGGTGCATCAGGTACACATACCCATACCTTAAGTAATCGTCAATAAAAGTGACAAAGTACTCACACCCTCCTTATGTTCGGATGCTTATTGATTTGCAAACATCACTATGCACAAGTTCTAGAACCCCTTCGGCCCTATTGCCCTTACACCGTAATGGTCTTTTGGTCATTTTACCCTCCAAATAAGATTGACATAGAGGTATAGATTGCACCTTTAAGTGACTTAAAAGTCCATCCCTTACCAACCTTTGAATCCTATTCAGGTTAATATGACCAAGGCACAAATGCCAAAGATAAGTCTTATTAGAGTGAGAAGTTTTAAGTCTTTTAGAGTTATTATCATTCATCTCAACATTAAGCAATGAGTCCATCTTAGATTTGATAAAATATAGATTATTTTGCTTCCATCCAAAAAAGATAAAAGTTTTATTTTTACGAATCACTACTTTATTATTAAAAGAAACTAAATAGGAGTCTTTAAATAAACAAGCTACAAAAATTAAATTCCTTTTAAATTTAGGAACATAAAAACAATCTTGCAAAATTAAATTCTTATAATTATCAAAATAAAGATGGATGTCTCCCACTACTTCTGCTAAGACCAAGGCTCCATTGCCCACCCGAAGCGTGAAGTCTTTATGAAGTAGACATCTTGTTTCTTTGAACCCCTATAAAGAAACACAAATATGATTAGTTGCACTAGAATCTCTATGATACAAATGTCACTATATTCCTCAACTAAAGAAGTTTCTAAATACAAAAGATCACAACTACCTCCTTTAGAAAGGAAGTCCTTGCAATGCTTCTTGATGTGCCCGACCTTCCCATAGAAGAAGCACTTAAGCTTCTTTGGGTTCTTCTTCTTCTTCTTCTTGCTCTTGGTGTTAGTAGGAATAGAAGACTTCCTGTTCTTGGCCCGTTGTTTCTTTCCATTCCCAAAATTGGGATTGGAACCAGAAGCAGCCGTCAAATTGGCATCGCCACCGCAAGAGACTTCTTGATCAGCAATTCGAACTCTAGTAACTATTTCATTAATTCTGTTAAGGTCATATCCTGCCTATTGCTCAAATTAAATTTAGCTCTAAATGGAATAAATTCCTTTGACATAGTCTCAAAAACCATAGTCATTTAAGTTTCAACATCGATGTCGGCTCCATGAGTTTGTGCCTTAGCAAGGTAACCCATGACCAACATCATGTGCTCCTTTACAGATGTCCCCAGTCTCTGGTTATAGTTCAAGAGTTTTTGAAGCGCTCCTTGTTGGTTGTTAAGGCCTGGCCTCCAAATATGTCTTCTAGATTATCCAAGATCTGCTTAGCGATCTCATAATCCTCATATTGAGCCTGTAGTACGTTCTTCATGCTAGCCATAACATAGTAGCGAGCCTGATTGTTTGCATCTTTCCAACAATCATATGCTTGGAATTGATCATTGGTAGAATCTCTCGTAGGCTCGGGAGGACAAGGGGTTGTTAGCACAAATTTCAGTTTCTTAGAGAAGAAGACCATATCAAGGTTCTATTTCCAATCATTATAATTCTCTCCGGTTAATTGGTTTTTGTTAAGTATCAAAGATAAAGCGTTTTTAGGCATTTTTAATCTACAATAAAGAATCATATACTAAACATAAGCAAACATGCAATAATAATTTAAAAAGATAACACAATCATGTAAAAACATACAAATGTGTTTATGTGTAAAAACCTTGAAAATATTACAACCTTACAATGATAATTCCTAACTTAGAATTCAACAAGCTCCTAGGGGATTCATGCCAAATTCAATCAGGAACACAGATCCTCCCTAATTAATATATGCCATCCAAGACCCGTATGATTTAACATATATTAATAATCATTTCTTTGGCCATTAATTTTATTAATTGAGCTTCTAAGGGAGATTAATAATAAAATTAACATGAGTGTATAACCATCGTTTTAATATTTTATCCATGATTTACAATCACCACCTAGGGATGTGCAACCATAAATCATGCTAAAATCTCTTATCCTCGCGGAGATCTAATTTGGAACATGATAGAACTCCCTTTCTAGGGGTTGGAACCACCATGTGCTACCTATGGACCAACATGGAGGCCTTAGGTCCTCTCTTCGAAAACCTTCTCTCGCTCAATATTTTGAAATCAAGGCTTTATTTTAAAAACATGCATGAACAAATTTTAATTGAGCAGCACTCCCTATTTTATATGGCATGTCATCAATATACATGGAAAATCATATTATAATACAAACAAGCAAAGCAATCAAGCAAAGCTATAAGTAGAATAATAATAAATAACTATAATATTATGGTTCTACCCTAGAGAATAGAAAATAAAGATTACGAGAGAATAATCGAAACATATTATCGATTCTTCATCCTTGAATCCTCAAGCTGTATCCTTCTTCATGTAAAACCTATCTTCAAGTCTTCAATCCCATATGAATCGAATGCTCCATATTTTTGGTCATATCCAAATTTTAATGTTTCTTAAAATTGTCCCAAAAATAAAGTTAAAACTGCATTGAAAACCACACATTTTCTGAAAAAATTTCTAGCTCTTTGCCAGCAAGCTGATCTATAGATCGGCTTGTCGGTCATGACCATTCGTTTTATCGATCTTTTTAGGTCGGCCTATTGGTCTTGATAGTTCAGCCTACCGCTAGAGCCTTTTGATTTTTGCCCTGCTATCGGCTTGCCGATCCTACGACCATCGGCTTGTCGAATTGGAGGGTTCGACACGTTGACCGAGTAGAAACCACCCTTTTTAGAAAATATAATTTCTAATGCAATTTATCAATTTTATTTTCAACAATTCAAAACATAAAATTAGAGACTCAAGAAATAACTAGAAGCGCCATCATTCATCTTCTAGATCTGCCTTCTAAATTCGCGTTCTTCGAATGATTATTTAATTACAAAATTCTTATAAATTTAAAATTAAATAATAATTTCCAGACGGAGATGATAGTCCATTATCTAATTCTATGAAAAACCTAGATGCACATTCTAACCTCTAAGGAACCACAACAGATATATATTAATTAATTAATTAGTAATTAAATAATAATTTAATCAACCATAATTAATTAATAAACATTCACCACATAATCCATGACAACATATAAAAAAAATATAGAAACCTAGAGTGCCAACTCTCTATAAAATTAAATTCAAGCATAGGAGATATCAGTATCACATAATTTACACATATAGCACGATTATAAACTTGTAAATTTACATAAAAACCATGGCTCTGATACCAATTGTTGGAAAAATAGTACGCAGCAGAATTTTAAAAATTTTTATATCAGAGTATTTTACAAAACATAAGTTTAACATTCTATATGCATAAATTAACCAGACCTTATTAACCTATATATGCTGAAGAACTCCCACTATTCATGAAGAGAAGTAATGTTCCAGAAAAGCCTCAACTAATTGGTCTTTTTTGCTATTCTCTATCCACGATTAGATTGAGTATGGGCTCACATGTACAACTCTTCCACCAGGTGACTCTCCTTCCAACCAATTGAAAGAACTCAAAGCTAGTGTTCGTGATTTGTGAACAAGAGCTCTCAGAGAGTTTCAGAACCTCACCAGCAGAGTTTCACTCTTGATCTCTTAATTAATCTAAATATTAATGAGACTCACTCCATTTTTATGGAGGTTGGGCCTCAAAGTCAGTCCTTACTAGATAATGTCTCAAAATTCAAATTAGAATCAGATTTGGATCAATATCTGATGAAATCTACATGAAAATGTGTGATCTTTTTATCGCGCAATCAGCATACTGATCTGTCTAACCGGCATGCTAAACTTGCCCCATTGGTAGGCCGAACCTGAGGATTGACATGCTAAACCTACAATAAAAATCCCTGCAAATCTTTTATTCTCCACCCGAGATTCTGTAGGCTAAAGTCTCAGTTTTAATTCAAATAATCCAATAAAGAAGTTATCTAATTAAACAACTTTATCTAGATAATCTTTAGGAAAATAAATGAATTCTTGATAATTCTACAAGTTTATCTTGATTTAATTTATTCAAAATTAAATCAACTGATAAATTGACAAGAATTATTTAATCCCAATAATTCAACAAGTTTATCTTGAATTAATTTTGTCACAAAATTAATTCAACCTATAAACAGACATGAATTATTTGATTCTTCCAAATTTCAATGAATCTAATAAATCTGACATAAGTCACCAATTATTGAAAAAGCACGCCATATTGTTATATGATTTTTGTGAGCTAGTAAAAGGGACCAAATGGACCTATATAGTTCAAACTCCCAATAATTATGAAACCCAATATCCTAGATATACATTTTATAATTATTAACTCTAACACTACTCTACTAAAAGCTTGAAACTACACTCTCAAACTATATAGAATTATGAAGCTCGTATTGCTAAGTCTCCATAACATATTATAGTGTATTATATCCCCAATGGATTATCCATAGTCTGCTTAAGAACAAGTTCTATCTTACTTTCTCAATTATTTTTATCTTAGATTCCATTATCTCACCATCGAAAACTTACCATCCAATGACAGTATACCATTCAGTTACCCCTATGTAACCAAATGGTTGAGCGCTCTAGTTTTCTAATTATAGGATAACGCATATAAGATGATATCACTACTCTTAAAGAGGAGCTATGGATTCCATATCTATAAATAGTAGGTCAACACTATCAAGAGTCATGTCTCCAATATACCGGCAAGTATACCACTATTAAAATGTGGGTGTCACCCTTTGGTATATCAAAAGACACAAGTCAAGACAATGGGCTCACTATTAATCTCAGGATTAAGATATAATACAAATGATTGTCTAAAGTAAATCAATTTACTGAGACAGAACTATTAATCCAAACCAATTCACTTTATGTCCTGATCCAACACATCATCACTTATGACAACGTGCCAATGTTTCTATTCACGGAGTCTACCTTTACTGGCCAAGACAAACCATCTCTTAATAGGGATTTAGACAATATAATAATCTTTACATGAATAAAGTGCCTAACTTTATTTCCTCGATTATGGATCTTATAATTTAGAACGTCATCTTAAGAATCGTGTCTTCTGCATAATCTGTCCATCATATGCCCAATTCTTAAAGGTTTAGACCGAGAGTCTCAGACTATTATTTGCTTAATTCAACAAATATGAACGTAAAGGAGACAAGATTTTGTATATAAATAATAAATAAATTTTTTATTGATAAAAATATCTTTAAAAACATATTACATTTTTACTCCTTAGGGCATACACGTCTAACACCTGCCGATGGTTGAAGTTCGAACTGCCAGTCATGTTAGGCCTGTAGATGTCCGAAGTTTGGCCTATCAAACTATGTAAGCAGATTTTAAAGTTGTGTTAATTTTTATTTAAATTATGGTTTTATGTTTTGGTGTTGATAAACTATTTAAGGAATGTTTATAATTAAGTAATTTATTAAATGTAAAAAAAATGTATGCATCGATCTTGGGAGATGTTTGCAAACTTTGTTTTAAATTAAAATAGTTTATCTAAATAATATAATATGGATGAATGTAACGACATCTGTGACGTCTGGAAGGGGGCATTACAGATCTTAGTCACCAATAGAAGTATGTAAGGAAGTTTGACATGTTGCAATTTCGACCTTCGACAAAAATGGAGATTTGTAAGCTGCTAAATATTGGTTTGACTTAGTAGTAAAACATTTGGACACATTAAGAGTGCCTGATGAACATCAGCTTGAGTTTGCTATTTGTAAACTGAATGGAAGCACCAATGCTTGTTGGAAACATGCAAAACATGTAGAACACAACAAAAACATTGATTGGAATGGCCTTGAGAAGTTGTTCTATGACGACTATTTTCCACAAGGATATAAGGACCAAAAAATCACTGAATTCTATCACTTGGAATAAAGTGAAGTACAGTTAGAGAATATGAGGTAAGGTTTATTGAGTTGGTCAAGTTCACCATATCTGCTGCAACATCTAGATAAGAAAAGTGCATCAAGTTTCAAGAAGGACTCAAAGGTTCTAATCGACGCCAACTAGTTGCTTTAAGGATCTGGGCTTACGGTAAATTAGTGTCATCAGCTTTGTTAATTGAAAGGGACGATGCTACTTACTTTAAGAATAGGATAAGGGCCATGGGTAAACCCCAAAGAGACAATAGGAAAGGCAACGACAACTATCTGATTCAGTTAAGAGACCAGCATGTTGGTTCCAACAATGGTAGTTGTAGCTCCTCTAGTGATGAACAAAACATTGCTACTTTTGCTAGCACTGTATGTAATAGTTGATGATATGGCTCTTATTTCTCAACCCATAGCTTGTGTTTTATTCAATGCTGGTACCATAAATTCTCTCATTTTGAATTCATTTATAAATACCTTAGGATTAGGAACAAAGGGATTTAATGAACTCATGATTGTTACTTCACCTTTAGGGTAAGTGTATGTGAATAATGTGTGTAAATCTTGTAAAATGATGATTAAGGGTGAGATTTTGATAAATGATTTGATTGGAATCCCAATGAATACTTATGATGTAATCTTGAGAATGGATTGGTTGTCTAAGTACCATGTTGTAGTTGATTATCACCTTAGAAAGGTAACCATAGTAACTAGTAAGGAAACACTAATCACTTGTTGAGGTGGTGATGATCAGATGATGAATAATCAGTTTCCAAAACCATGTTTTTGGTGAACAAAGGGACTTGGCTTGTTATGCGTTCTTTTAACTCTAGAAAAAGAGTCTAGTGTAATAGGTATGAATACCACCATACCAATAGTTGACAAATTTGAGGATGTCTTCCCTAATGAGTTACCCAAATTACCACTAGGAATGAAAAAACTAAGAAAGTAGCTTCAAGAGCTCATAAATAAGGATATATCTAGAACAACACATCATCATGGGATGCACTAGTTCTCTTTGCTAGAGACATGATGGATCCTTCCAGTTATGTATTGACTACCAGCAGTTGAATTGGGCTACAATGAAGAATATGTACCCACTACCAAAGATCAATGAATTGTTCTATCAGATTGGGAGATTCCTGGTACTTCTAAAAAATTGATTTACACTCATGGTATCATTAACTCAGAGTAAAGAAGAAGATATCCTTAAGACAGCCTTCAAGACTTGGTTTGGACACTTTGAATTCTTGGTAATGTCGTTCAGATTAACAAATGTCTTTGGCAGCTTTTATAAACTTAATGAATTGGATCTTTCGGTCTTACTTAAATTAGTTCATGATTTTGTTCATTGATGACATACTGATCCATTCTAAGATCTAGGAGGAACATGAACAACATTTAAGAATTGTTTTGTAGACTCTTCGGGAGCATCAACTATATGCTAAGAAGAAAAAGTGTAATTTTTGCCTAACAGAAGTTAAGTTTCTAGGACATTTTATCTCTGATCAAGGTATTTCAATGGATCTTTCTAAGATAGAGACAGTGGTGCATTGGGAATGACTAAACGATGTGACTAAAATCCGTAGCTTTCTAAGACTTGTAGGATACTACAAGAGGTTTGCACAGGATTTTTTAAGGATAGCGGCGTCGCTAATGCATTTGACTAAGAAAGATGTTTAGTTTAAATGAAGCACTAAATATAAGTATGCCTTTCAAGAATTAAAAACCCAGTTAATCACTGCTCTAGTGTTGATTGTGTTAAATAATGATGAGCTATATGAAGTTTATATTGATGTGTTAACTCAGGGACTTGGATGCATGTTCATACAACATGGTTAGGTTGTAGCATATGGTTCATGACAATTGAAGCTTCATAAATAGAATTACCCTGCTTATGATTTGGAATTTGCAGTAATTATTTACGCACTGAAAATTTAGAGGTGTTATTTGTACAAGAGCAATCATTCAGATTCTTTTGGATCATAAAGTTAGAAGTATATGTTCACTCAAAGTGAGTTGGATTTGGACTCATGGAATTTTTGCTTGTCTGGCATTGGAAGATTAGAGAAAAAATATCATGCTCAATAAGTGCAGATTACGATGTTATAAAATCAGACTCTGGTTTATAACTTGGTATCTATGCCAGCACTTGTTTAGCTAGTGAAACAAAGTCAGTGGCAAAATTAACATTTTTAGGGAATATAGACATAGACTTGAAATGGGAAATAGTTCAAAGACTAGAAGGTACATATGAATAGAATTATGTATTTCAGGGGATATTTTGTTGTGCTCGTAATAGAAGGAGTAACAAAGGTCGTATTGAATAAAGTGCACAAGTCTCAAAAGTGCATATATATATGTTATAATTTGAAGAGACAATATTGGTGGAGAGTCATGAAGAAAAATGTTTTGGATTATGTCGCCAAGTGTGTGACATGTCTTCGAGTGAGAGGCGTGCCTCAGAAGGAATAGAACAGAAGTAAGATGTTGTTTGGGTTGTTATGGATATGCTGACAAAATTAGTGCATTCAATACCATTTGGATCGACGTACTCTAGGAAAGTCCTGGGAGAATTATATTTAAAAAAATGCATGGGTTTTGTTATCCATCACTTTTGGTAGAGGTATCCGGTTCAATGCCAAGTATCGGAGGAGTTCCTAAGAAGCATTTGGTATAGAGTTAGACTTTGGCATTGCTTTTCATCCTCAGATCGATAATCATTTTGAGTGAGTTATATTGATTCCCAAAGATATATTGAGTGCTTGCATTTTGGATTTTGGAGGAAACTAGAAGAAGCACCTACATATAGCAAAGTTCACATACAATAACAGTTACCAAGCAAGCACTGGTATGACACCGTCTGAGGCATTTTTTCAAGAGGCCATGTCGATCACCAGTTTGTCGATTTAAACCAAAAGGTAGGATCATCATCGAACCATATGAGATCCATGAAATCAATAAGAAGATTGCCATGATATGAGGCTGACTAAAGGAGAATACAACATATGAGGAGGTGTAGGTCTAGATTGTCGATTAAAAGGTAACAAGTCTATGGCGTCATGACACATCACTAGTGAAAGTATTG
The DNA here is from genome assembly GCA_946598075.1 of Artocarpus hirsutus. Classification (NCBI taxonomy): domain Eukaryota; kingdom Viridiplantae; phylum Streptophyta; class Magnoliopsida; order Rosales; family Moraceae; genus Artocarpus; species Artocarpus hirsutus. The sequence continues at coordinate 13,971 of CAMOHE010053508.1, forward strand.
TGTCAATACCATGGTGTTGACGTCTATGTCAATCACATAATTCAATTCATTTAAAGATGACAATGTAAGTGGTGCTGTATTATTAATTGTTGTTTAATTATCAATCGACCTTCATGGTTAGCATCCATATGATGATGATTTCTAAATAGACTCGTTTCGGTTGAGCATCTTGTTAATTTATTTATTTCATTTAATTAGTTGTTTGGTTTAATTGATCCTATTTATCTTAATTCATTTCAACTTATCTCCATCATGACCCTTGGGTCATGACATGACAAGGCTTGATGTGAGAATTAGAATCGACTATGCAGCGACGGTATCCACACTTATTCGGCCATCGAGATAAGCTTTAATTTCAAGGATGAAATTCCCGAAGGGGAAGAGAGTTGTAATGTCTAAAATTTAATTAATAATGATTAGTGTGCAATTTGGCAAATTACTATGCCTAATTGCAAGTTTATCGTAAATTAATAATTTTGTGATATTTTCTCATTTACTTCCATTTTAATTAATTTGTTGATATATCTTGATTCTTGTAATTTGTGGGATTATTCTTGACAAATTTTTGGCAAGTTGTTTTATTTCCTAAAAATTAGATTTAAAAAAATTGATCATAAAAAATTCTTTAAAATGCCAAACAAGTCCCTTTTTGCATACATGTCATAACCATGTGAAGATTGGCCTCGAAACTAAGAGCCTAACTTTAAGAATATAGAAAATTGCTATCATCCTCCCACGTAAGGCCGGCAATTTTAAACATGGCACGATGACACGATACATGGGTTTGGACCGTACGTTTATTAATTAGGCCATAAATTGGTTGACATGAATAACATAAAAATAAATGTGTTGGATTTATGCTAACATGTATAACATGCCTTAGCACGACTAATTAAACAGCCATGAACATGTCGACATGACATGACACTACCCACCCGCTTGTAACACATTTAGACTTAAAAATAAAAATATTTAAAATATTTGAAGTAGGTTAGTATTAATTAGATATTGTGTTTTTGTTACTTTCTTTATTTGCTTTTTTAATTTTTTTTTTTAAATTTTTAGTTAACTGGGTCATAAACATGCTATATACATGTTGTTATCATATCAACCTATCACAGCCCACTTAGTAATCGTGTTAATTGTGTCGTGCCATGTTGCATGTGCAATAGGCAGATCATGTTTGTGTTTGTATTTCTAGCATGTTTGTTAATCGTATCGTGTTTGTGTTCTACCTAATCATCTCGTACTGTAAACATGCCGACATGCTACATGATTTTGCCACCCCTACTCCCACTTGAGACATTACCCAGACAAACACTTGAAAACAACCTTTAAAGCAGTCTCCCTAAATAGTAAACTAAACATAATTTTCATTTGCAAACATATATCTGTCTTGAGAATACCAAATGTATAGACTTAATCAGACTACTTTCATACACTTACACTTTCTCACAAACTCAAACTTCCTTCCACCCTCACTTCACATTCCTCTCATCCTGACCTCAAGCTTCATTATTCATTTCTTTCCCTCTCGCACCCAGTGCAACCAAAAGCAAGAAGCTCAAACTAGCACAATATCACAACTACCATTTACAGCCTAGAACAGAAGCTGAAGACTCAACTTAAGGCCACTACGTTAGTTCAAATGTACAAATTGAAGGTTAATTACTATTCTGAGGAGCTAATGTATAACGGAATAGGATTGTCGTATTGGTGCGATCGTGTTAGTTAACGAGGTAGGACTCTAGATCCTTCCCCTTTGATAGCCATGATTTTAAAATGAGTTTCGGCCATACTGTTCTTTCTTAAAAAGATTTTAAGAAATAAGTTACTTATATTTATTTATTTCCAATAGATGTTAGATATGATCATAATGAATGATAACAATGAATGTAAAAATGATGATCTAGTAAAAGGATGCTTGGAGAATGATCTGATTAAAATGTCACTAGATACTGAACAGATTAAGAACCCTGTTTAGAATGATATATAGTGCATGATGTCACATGCAGAGATCAGGTCATGCAATGAGCAACCTTAGGGTAAACCCCGAAACCCAGTTAGTCCACTACGGTGGTGATTAGTCGGCTTTGCACATAATGAACATTAAAATATGATTTGAGATAATCACAGGACTTGAATGGTGAGTATGAAATTATTTGATTAATTATCTATTATTCCTCTAAATTGCATTTAAATTCATTTATTCTATTTTTTAAATGATGATTTTAGAACTTAAGTTCTATTGATCATTTCGCTCATGATTCTACCATTTTTATTTTTAAATCCCCTCTATAGGTGGTTCATAGTATGCCACCGAGTAGGACGTTGCTGTCATTCTCACACGGACTGTGAGACGTTTAGATTTTCTATTTTTATTTTAAGGCATGTAAAAATAAGGACTTTGATAATATTCTATTAGACTATGGTTTGTATAAATTATTTATGTCATCTCGTTGGGGTCCAGTGAGGCCCAAATTATTTCAATGGACATGAAGACTTTAATTTATTTTACGAGGTTATTTAAGGAATTTTATTGCTAAATTTTAAAGATTGGTAATATTTTAAAAAAGGCTTAAAATTCACCACTTTTTTATTAATTACCTAAAAAGGTTTTTCTCAAATTATTAACAAAATAACTAGCATGTTTAGTTGAACCTGTTCAATTATTTTAATTAAACTACCATGTCACAACTTGGGTTTGGGTTCTTGACAACCATATCAATACAAATGAAACCTACCGTCATCATATTATTGTTTTCTAATGTTTCCACAATCAACATATAAAGACAAAGAATCATTACTCCCTTTGACATTAGCCTTCACAAAAGCCACAAAATCCTTAAAACCCTTTTCTCATATTCATCACTCATCCTATTAGCATACATTCATTTCTTATCCATTGCTACAAAATCAAATCAAAATTTATTCAATTTCACAACAACTTTATAGTTAATTTTAAACAATTTCCAATGACAAATTCAATTGCAAAGCATAAATTACACTAAATAACAAAACTAAAACAATAAATCAATTTCAATCTCACAAAGAAATTACACAAATAATTTCTAACTAATTTCAAACAATCCACTTGTAAAACATAAATTAAATCTACTAATTAAGTTCAATATCATATATATTTATCAAGTTAACAAAAATATCCATATTATCAACAAATTAAAGATAGCAAAAATAAACCTAAACCTAACATATGCATATTATCAACAAATTAAACATAAGAAAAATAACCCTAAAACTAACATACACATATTTATCAAGTTCAATATGATAATAAACTAACATACCCATATTTATCAAGTTTAACAAGAGTAATCATGATATGAAAAATAATCACTGATCATAAGCTTTTGTATTTTTTGATTTTATTTTCATCATGTAAAATCAACCAAAACTCTCAATACACCAAAATCAATCAAAACGTTCAATACAAGAAAATTATGAAATATAAACATTAAAAAAAACCATTTCATTTTCATAGGAAAAACAAGAGAAACATAAATTTAAGAATAGAGAAAGTACTAGAGGCTAGAGATGGGGCTTTAGAATGCTAGATGAGTTCAACGATGCTCTGGCCTAAGCAAAGACAAATGCGACGGTGGCAATGGTAGTGATGTTGCAAATACGATGAGGACAATGTGGCAGAAGATGAGAATGGTGAGGAGGAGGATGATAGTAGCGTTGAGGTGAGAGAGGTCTGATTTTCAAAAGAGAGGTACTATTAGATTTTGATTTTTGAATGGGAGCGATAAATAAAGCACATTAGACGATGGTTTTGGATAAACTGTCGTTATAAGTAAGGTATTAAATGACGTCCTTTTAGAAACCATCATCTAAAGTATGCAACATTTATTAAATTAAAAGCTATGTCATTTTAGATGACGGTTGCTAAGAAAACCATTGTCTAAAGTATGCAACATTTATTAAATTAAGAGCTATGTCATTTTAGATGACGGTTGCTAAGAAAACCATCATCTCTTTAGTGTGGCCTAAGCGACTAAATTTAGTAGTGTGTTGACTATTTAGGTCTTTCATGTATATAAAGAAATTTGGGTACTTAGTCAAAAGTTCAATAGGTTGCTCGATTTGCATGACAAAAACATCTTCATTTTGAATGACATGTGCTAAAAATATAGTTTATGATGGTCATAGAAGGGTTTTGCATATGAATTATCTATTCAGGAGACAAAAAAAGACTTTTGATGGTATGATTGTAGAAAAAGAACTGCAAGACTAATTATACCTAAAAGATAACGTGGCTAGTGTCGATTGAGGTACCAATCCCATGAGGAGGAGACAAAAACAAACAAGAATGATTATCAGAATAAAAATGTTAAAGAGATAAATAAACAAAATGCAAGAAAGGAATATTTTTGTAATTTTTTAGCAATTAACAAAAATAAAATACGCCTTTGAGACTTTTGTGTAGAGAGAATTCAATGATAAAAATAAGCAAGACATCTAGAATCCTTATATGTTTTCCTTTCTAATCTAAGTTTTGATTCATCAAAGGTATTTGAAGAAATGAAATCTTTACATTAATTATACAAATATTACTGTTACAAGTTATCAAAAATCGATAGTAGATCAATAGCAATATTGCAATATAAGATAAACTTATAAAATAATTTCTAACAAGACAATACATGACAAAATTACGTAAATAAAACATGATTGAATTTATATTAAACTTTGGCACATAGTACTTTAACAAGAAATAAAGGAGGAAAAGGATTTAATTTATTTGAATATATAAGTGTTACAAAGAAAATGAATCAAAACCTATATAGAATTACTCAACTAATAAGTTCATTTCTAGCCTCACCACTTTAGCCTAGCTTGCAAAACACTCACACGAAATACCGAAGAGAAAATATGAAAAATTAAAGCAAGTCATAAAAAGTGAGATAAATAAGAGGAGATCCTATGCCTTGGTCTAGCCCTCTATTTTTGGAGTTTAAAGCTTCAAAATAATTAAGGAAAGAAACTAATGAAAAAAGAAAAATTACAAAAGAAATAGAAATTGCGATTAAATTTCAGAAAGTAAGAAAATAAAAATTGATTTGGAGAATAGTTGACTAATTTGGCTTCAAGTGGAGAACAATTAGGCAAATTGTTGTGTTCAAATTCGTGAGAGAGAGAGAGAGAGCGAGAGAGAGAGAGAGCTCGTGCAAATCAGCACACACAAAAAATGGCCTCGTGTCATTTGCGGATTAGAAAATGTGGTCTGGGAGTGCAACGTGGTGGCTACTTGTTAACTGAAGTGACCTAGGGCTGGATCAATGGAGGATAGCTGGCAAGAGTGGCATCATCAAGGATAAGTGGGGCTTATGGCTCAGGAGGTTCTCAGGGTTGCTTGAAACACGTTGGGAGGCGCAAGGAGGGGACACTCAACTCTAAATGACTGGCAGCAGAAAAATGTGCCAATGCGTGAGTGCCGTTTGCATTGAATTGGCTGCTGATGTGGTTGACACGGTTTGGGGCCCACGCGGCTTAATGCTTGCAGTTGACTTGGCTCGACTCAGCTGATGGATGCAGCTTGGCTTGGAATTGGGCTCCAGTGTAGCTAATGGTATGGCTTTCATGGCTCAATTGCAGGACTCTTTTTACAGGTTTTCAAATCTTTAAATAACTAAGCTAAAACTGAACTTTTTCAATTAAAATATTTTTAAATAAAAATCATGAAAAACGTGTAATTGAAGCTCAAATGATTTATTATTTATTCAATAATAAACAATGTTAAATGTACACTTTAGTATGCTAATCAAAGACCTTCAACAAGACAACAAGTGTTTGAAATGATTAAGAATGTCTAAGTGGTTTTTTGAAAAAAGAAACAAAAAAAGAATAAGCAACTAGTTGAAAGACCTTAATAGAAAGAGTTGGCCTTCTTCTGACTTCTGTATTAGAGTATTCTTTTTGTTCACCATTGCTTGGATGTCATGTAATTTGAAAAAAAAACTAATGATTGTTTAGTTTCCTATAGTTTTCAATCACTTTTCCTTATATGATCATTGATAGTTTCTCAGTTCTCTTATGTTTTTGTTTTGTAGGTGCTTTGAGGCAAAAGAATGAAAAGTGGATGGTACTATGGACTTAGTAGCATAAAAAACTGCATCTCCTTAATTCTTTTCTTGCTGGATGATGCCGTACGAAGTTTGCAAACCATGACCTACAGAACAAGAAAATCATGCCAAAAACCCAAGACAGAATGTTGCGGCTTGGATTTTGGGCGCTACAGCTTGCTAACATGAACTATGGGGCACTGTGATGCCAGGAGAAGCTGAACACAAAGCTAGGCTAGAGTTTACGAGCTGCAGCGCTAGTTTTCCAAGCCGCCACATGGGTGGATGAATTTGTACCCGATTTCTTGTCTAAAGAAGCTCCAAATTTTCTCGTTATCATCCCAATTTTAAAAACCTATAAATACCTCACCTAAGAGCACAAAAAGACACTATTTTTACCAGTATTTCTCAATAGAAGGAGAGAAAAAGAAGAGAGAAAGAAAGACAAAAGGGTGGTTCTAGAGAGATTATCAACGTAGAGATTCTTAAAGATCCTACCATTTCTTCTTTCCTCTTCATTTTCTTTTAAGGGTGACTCCAAAATCTTGACATGACTATATACACTACAAGAAAAACTACATTTAACGACATATTATTTATGACATGTAGTTTTTGAATGTTGTTGACAAATACATACAACATCTCCAACAAAGATGTCGTTAATGAAATTTAAAACAATAATTAACGACATCTATATAGACGCCATGTTAAATATCTCATTTTAACGACAATAATTTATTATTGTTAAATTATTTAAAGACAAGTAGAAGATGTCATCAATGCCTTGGAGATTCTATAACATGCCTTGTAGACGACATCTTGACCAATATCATCTATTAGGGATGTCATATAATCTCCAAGGCTTTGACGACATCTTCTACTTGTCGTTAAATAATTTAGCGACACTAAACTATTGTAGTTAAAAGGAGAGCTTTAATATGGCATATATATATATGTTGTTAATTATTGTTTCAAATGTCATTAATAACATCTTTGTTGGAGATGTTATTGTATGTACTTTTCAACGACATTCAAAAACTATATGTCGTAAATAATATATCATTAAATGTAGTTTTTCTTGATACTCTGATATTTTCATAACTATTTTCAATTTTTTAATTAGAATTGTTTATGTCCTTCAATAATTATTGTTCATGATGATTTTCTAATTTTATTTAAGGTGGCCAATAAAATAGGTCTTGAAAATTATCTTTTGCTAGATTAGGAGACGATCTATAATTGTCTTAGTTTTCTAATCATTACTAGAAAATAATGGTCGTTGATTATGGTCAATTTTTTGTATGATAGCATGTGAAACATAACCTAAGTTAATTGGACCAAGCTTGTGTGTTTATTGCTTAGATCAACCTATCTTTCTCAATTTAATGCTTCCGTTAGGTTAAATTTGGAGACCTTGTACCAGGTTATGTAATGGAAAAGGAATAAATAAAGAGCTTGTTCAATTTAACAACACAATAAGAAAATATTGGGATAGTAGAGCTTGATGTTATCTAAGGTTGGTAGTTTTGATAAAAAAAAAAAATTTAGAATAATTCTGTGATTAATCACATAGTTATTGTCTAATGGTAGAGAATGATCCTCTAATGAGTCTTATCATTCTTGTTTACAATCTTGTGAATTTTTTTTTGCATTTATTTATTTATTTGTGTTTTTAATTTAGTATTTAAGTTAATTAAATTTAAAACCTTCTTATCTACATAGAAAATAGATAACTCGTTAATTAAGATGAATCCTATATGGAAACGACCCTTGCTTATTACTAAACTCAATAACAACCATATAATTAGCAAGGTCTAATTTAGTATGCTTTAGGAATTGTAACAACTATAAATTTGATTTAATTAGTTATGTATAAATTGGTTAATTAGTGTACCATTACTCTAAATTTTTATAAATTAGTATGATTTAATTTTTCACATAATTTAATTTCTTTGTTTTTAAAAAAATGATTAATTACAAAAATTACCCATAAACTATAGCTTTTGCAACACTTTGCCCTTCGAATTTTAAAACATAACATCCATTCACTTGAAATATGAACTATTAACAAAAATGGTCCTTTTATTAGAATTTCAGGGAAAATTGACAAAGAATTTTAAAATTAGGGGCATTTTGGTAATCATGGTAATTAAAATAACCAAAAAAATAATTGAAATAAAAATAGTCTTTATTGATGATAAAGAAAAATCAATTAAAAATATGCTACTATTTGGATTTGAAATTGTCAATAGTACTACTATTTTTTAATATATCAAAATTTTCTTTAAAATTTTATTAACAATTTTTCATGCTCAAAAAGTATTTTGAAAGTTTAAAAGGTAAAAATACCAATGAAAACTTTAAAAATATGAAATAAATTTATTAATACAATGAGTTTTTTTGTCTTTGGGAAATTTATGTTATATTTTTTTTGTTATATCGAACATATATGTCTTATATTCTTTTTCACTTCATTAATAGATATATACAACTTTCAAAATTTCAAAATTTCAAAATACTTTCTGAGTGTAAAAAAATTAATAAATTTTTTATGAAAATTTTTATATATAAAAAAAAGGCTTCAAATGTTATAATAATAATATTTTTTTTTTTGTTTTTAATCATCAATAATGACTATTTTTATTATGGTTTTAATTTTTTTTGTTCATTTTTAAATCAAAATTACCAAAAAGCCTTTAACTTTACAATCATTTGTTAATTTGTCGTTAACATTCTTACGGAAGAACCATTAATGTTAATAGTTCGTACTTCAAGGGGAGGGATGTTATGTTTTGAAATTTAGCGGGTAAAGTGTTATAAAGGCTATAATTCAAGGGGAATTTTTGTAATTAATCTAAATATTAAAATAAAAATGATATCCCAATTAAATAATAAAATTTTAGCATCTATCCATTTTAATTAAATTCTAAACAAAACCAACACTCCTTTCATTATTTATAAGTTTGCCACACCACCTTTCCCAGAATGCTTTCACATGATTCCCCCCTGACCTATTCAGACCTTCTCCTTTTTTTTAAAGTCTAAACAATAAGAACCAAAGCAGACATACATTAATTATGATAAACAATAAGAACCAAAGCAGGCATACATTAATTATGAAATTCTTTAAAAACTCCAATATTAGAGATGTTTAGACAGACTTTTCTTCACTCTCTCTCTCTTTCAAATGCCTCTCTCTCAATCTTTTCCTCTTCCTTGTCCAAAACCTCAGAGAAGAAACCTATTTCAATGGCCAACAAACTCCAAGGGTTCAAACTTGATTTCTGAACACAGAGCCTTCGAGTTTTTCAAAGAGGATTGAGGTAGGTTTTGTAAAACGAATCTAAGTTTTGATTTGCATTTACCATGAGAAATCTTTGATTTTCACTTCAAAAATTTCCATGTATTTTTCTAGTTTATGAACATACACATACCTTGAATGTTAATAAATAAAAACCCAAGTTTGTGTTAAAACAGAAAATAAATTTTTGTTTCACTTCTATGGTGTTGTTAGAAACATGCCTAGGCGTTAGAAATTAAATTTTCACAGTTACATGTTAGGTATTTCAAAGATTTAGAGCTTAGAACCATGTCTAGACATGTTTTTACCGTTAATCACATCCTATGTAGAGCAGTTGACTGCTACCGCCTCCACCTGAACCCATCGGGCCTCCCACCCCACTCTAGCTTGATTCCTTCATGTTCCAACGTTTAAAAACACTTCAAAACTCCTATATTTGCATTCTAAAGTCTTGAGAAAAAACTATCTTGTATTTGTATTCATTTTAAACATACAGAGGCACATTCAGGAATGGTTTATACATAATTGAGTTATGGCTGTGATTTCTTTCATATATGGTCCCTTGTTGACCTTGTTAGAAATCGTCAATGTTGGACAATGCTAGGAGTTCATGTTTTGTGTACTCGAACCTATGAGACCTAGGATTTGCTTTTGGAAGTTTTGCTAAACGACGTAGGATTTTAACCCCTCTCATTTGGCAGCCATGTTTTGTATTACATATTGTTTTGTTTTGGCCCAAATGCATAACTTGAGATGAGCATTCTTTATAATTATTTATAAACGTCTTTCCACATATCGTTATAATTGTGAAAAGTATAATATATGTAAATATGACTGTTTTCAAATTTTGTAAATGAATTTAAATTGCAATTTAGACTCAGAATAAGAAATTTCGAGCACCTGTCATTTACAAACACTACCGGGAGTGTGCATAGCTCTTGGTGAGTTATTGTTTGGTAAATGAATTTAAAAAACCATCGTGAAAGCCTCTATCGTGGTACAAAATTGAGTTTTCATGATGGCTTTTTATTGTCATGAAACCTTAGAATGAGCGCCAATTTAAAGTGTCTTGGGGGACCTCTATCACGATGGTTTTTGTAGAAACTATCGTGATAGAAGAAATTTTCCACGACAATTTTTGTAAAAACTGTCGTGGAATGTCTTGTTTCCACAACAGTTTTTATAAAAACTATCATGGAAAGTTGGTTTATCATGACTTTACACTACGGTTTTTGTAAAAACCGTCATGTACGATTACGTTGTCTACAATGGTTTTTGGCTAAAAACGTCGTAGAAAATGGGTCTTGCACAAAAAAAATTTCCTATATTTTTTATTTCTCACAGGATGCCAAGTCCTGTGTTATCCATTACTACAAAGCCTTGATTGCCTAGAAAAAGTGATATATATTGAAATTATAATATATTTACAAGATTATTTACATTTGTAACTATTTTGCACAATCATTTAACTACTATCTCCATTTAAATACGACATACATATTTATAAATTGTACCCACTTTATTGTAACTTCATTTATATCCATATTTATATAATTTTTTTTTTGCTAGGGCTTGTATACCACTATTAAGTATATTCTGCATGAAACATAGAATAAAAAAACCACATTCTATGTTTCCTTGTTGTCTTAGACATTTATGTTTGGAATAGAGCATTCTGTTTGGTTGGAATGTTACACCACTTATCGCTTGAAGTTTTCAATTGTTAAGCACCCTAATAATGTGTCATGATTAAATGAATTAATAAACAATATTACAATTATATAAAACTTAACATAGTTAATTTTATAAGAAAAATTGATACTTATAATCTCGTAAGTGATATGAAATCAACACGTGGTGGATGTCCGAGGGGATCAAACTAATATATTTGGTCCTTCTATAGTGAAATAAGTGCCAGCATCCAATGTTCTCCAATATTGTATGGCATGAAAAATAATTTCCCCCTTGATACTTGAGCTAATGGTTGGAGTATTGGTTACAAGGTTTCACAAAGCTATTTTAATATTTTTTTAATGATAACAAATACAATTTTTATTATATGTGTAAAACACATTTTTAAACTGATAATTATCTTGAGTGTCACAAAGCTTACATTTCAAGAAATCAAGTGAAGGCAGTTCAAAAGCTTGTGGAAGCAGAGGTTTGAAAGGAACTCATGTGGACTTGAAGATTACAAGTTTTTATTTAGATTCTATAGTCCAAAAGTGTAAGTGAGCAATTTTCAAATTGAATGTTAAAAAGAAAGCTCAAGAGCGCGCACTCACATTGCATTCATCATTCATACTTGCATTTGATATTGTTTGAATTTGAATTGTATGTGAAAATATGACTTAAACTGTATTTGAAGTGTTTAAATAGGATTCTATAAAACAAGTTTCAAAACAGGTTTCACGGGCAAAATTGGCCAAAGGCAAATCGGCCTGCCAACCAAGTCTGGTCAGTGTATCGAAAGCCCTACTTTGGCTGCCAATCTGGGTCTTTAAACCCCTATTTTGTAGAGGCTCTGGTGGCCTACCGAAGTCTATCTTCAACCTGCTAGAGTTTCAAAGATCGGCCTACTAAACACCTTGCTTCAGCTTGCCGATTTGAGAGTTTTTCATCCTGTAAAGGTTCAACTGGCCTGCCGAGAGTTTGGCTTTGGTCTGCCTATGGTTCAAATTTGGCCTGTCGCTATTTAATTATTGCTTGGTTGTACTTATATTTCCTTGTTCTCATATTTACTTCTTAAGCATTTTACTCTAGAAAATTTCCAATAATTGTAAAAGTTTTCAAAAACCCAATTCACCCCCCTCTTGGGTAGTTATTCTTGGGCTAACATGGAGGAGTGATGTGGCACACTCTCTACAATCACTCTGTGGGTCTTTGTAACACTTGAAGCAATTGCCAGAGATATGAAGCCAAAATTATGCACCTTGCCGTGAAATTCTCAATATTCCACCAAAAAAACTACAATAAAAAACAATACACTGAACTATTTGAAAGCTTCTTGCAACTCTACTTAGATTTAAAAAAGTAAAAATTAAGGATAGAGTTTTTACCTAAGTTATACCATTATACAGTTCACCCTGATTTGATCAAAGGTGATGAAGTAGTAAATGTCTTCATGCCCCATCACGCATGATATTTTCAATGATATTTTCCAATACTGAGCACTAAATCAATTCATTATCAATGATATTTTCCAATACTGAGCACTAAATCATCAACCCATCACGCATGAAAGAATGTGAAAGCCAGCTGCATAAATTCTAGAGGTACAAAAAAAAAAAGTTAAATGCAAGTAGTGGCTCATTTGCAATGGGTTGTTCTTATTCATGTTCTACCTTAGGTTGTGATTGCCTTGCATTTGTAGAACTTTTTTTTTTCTTTTGGCGTTTCTTTCCCCTTAGATCTTATGGAATGTGGCTAGGCATTCAAATTGTCTTCATCGTTGCAACGATGTCAATTAACCTCTTTGGCCATGTGATGAAGCTTCCGGTAGCTCCACCCATAGTTGTTGCTTTATATGTCAGAACAAGTAATTTAGCTATTCTAACTCTAATGGTAATTATTGGAGGTGTGCTCGGCTTTGTTCGTCGAGGAGCATATCCTTGGCGGTCGGCATATATGCTTGGCAGGTCTCATTGATACATGCAATATTGACCCTAGAGCCCGGCTAGTCTGACCAAGGTGCTCTACAGGGCCCCTACTGGTCGTGACTCAAGTTATCGCCACCTCAGACAAGGCACGTGTTCAGGTCGGATTGTCAGAGCCTATAAAAGGATAGCCACTCGCCATAGAAAGCCTCCAAATGGCCATGATCTCGCCGTCGGATGAGGCTAATCCACTGGTGGAGACTATGATGCATGTCATCTATCCTTTGATAGGCCTTGATATAACACACAAGTCATGGGTAAAACCCATCTAATACCCGGTTCAAGTGGTAGCCTATAAATTGATCTCATTTACTACATCTCAGGCCAAGTTGCTCCTTCCCAACTAACTAGCTCCCATTCTCTGTCGAGTAGCGCTTGCCTTGAGTGTCGGGGAGCCCTTGTCCGATATCTTACTGGTGTCCCCACTTTACATTTGGAGTGTCCCTCCTCTTGTTACAGGTACATCGAAGCAGGCCAAGGCTAGCAAGGAAAAGCCGTTTGAACACCATGCGTAGCCACACGTGGTGTCGAATTGCCACAATTTACTGGTAAGAATCAAAATTTTGGTGCTAGAAAGAGGGCCCCTATGCCTTCACTTGAAATCATTAACCATGACCAATCTTGTAACCCGAATATGGTGACAAGAGGCAATACTCAAGATGAGGGTGCCTGACAGGAAGGGTCGAGCAAAGCCTAAAACTGAAACCAAAACCCGACCAGACTATGAGGATGCCCCTAGGCTACTAGATCCTAGTCTAGGGGCCAGGGTAGGGCAGCCAAGGCCGAATAGATGGAGGACCCAATTGCTAGGATCCAATCCAAGAACTTACAAATGCCATCAGCATACTAACACAACAACTTGCCCAACAATAAGCACAACGTCAACAGGCTCCGATCCTCCTTCCCGCAACTCAGGAAGACCAAGCTGAGGGTAAGCAGGGTAGGGGACTGATGACCGAGATAATGCTGACTCCTAACATTTCAGATGTACTACTAACGGTGTCTTGCTAATAACCAACTTGTCCAAAAAGGTAGGATTGGCCCTCAAGGTAGCCAAAGACAGTTGCCACAAGGCTGTTGAGCATCAATATATGACCAGCTTCGATACTAGGGGGAAGTTTAGTAAGACAAGCAACCTGGAGGAGGCGAAAGTGGTTGAGGACGATGCCCCATATAGGGTGGAACTACCTAAAGATACCATCAGCCGCCAATTCTGAGAACTCCAGTTGTAGATTGACCAGATTTAGAACAACATGTTCGGGTTTGACGAGGGTGGCATGCCAAACCCGACGTTTACTGACACCATCATGCAGGCCCTCATGCCTCCAAAATTCAAGGTCCCACAAATCAAGGCCTATAATGGGATGACTGATGTAGATGAGCATGTGGAGCTCTACTAAGGTCATATGCTTCTTTAGAATGCCAGTGACGCAACAATGTGTAAGGCTTTTCTACTTACATTGATTGACCTAGCTCAGCAATGGTTCAGGTGGATTGAGTTGGGGACCATTTCCTCTTTTTGTCAACTATCGGATGCCTTGTCCTCTGCTTTCTCAATGACCAGGACAAAGAGAAAAGAAATAACTCACCTTTATGCCGTGAAGCAAGGGGATGGGAGAGTCAAGGATTACATTAACCGTTTCACCCGAGCAACACTAAAGGTGAGACACATCAAAGACGAGACCCTGAAACAGGCCTTCATTGGAGGTCTCCGAGATGAGAAGCTGAGCTAGTCACTTACTTTTGAGCAACCGAGCACGTTTTCAAGATGCTCAGCTATGCTCAGAGGTATGCCGATGCGGATGAATATATGAAGAGCCACCAAGAAGGGGAAGGGGGTTGCAACGGTAGCAAGAGAGAGAAGAAAAAGAAATCCCCACCAGAGTAGCCCAATGCTAAGTAGAACAAGAAGTAGAAGAAGGAGAAGCAAAAGACCGAGAAGTTCAAGGTGCCAACAGGGAAGTTTTAGAGCTATACACTACTAGTTGCCAGCATTGACAAGGTGTTGGCATAGGTTAGTGGTAGGAATTTGATGGCAGATTTGCCCAAGATGAAGGGAAGCAAGACCAAGAGAGACCAGAATAAGTTTTGTAACTTCTACAAGGATGTGGGACACAATACTCACAATTGCACCCAGCTTAAAGAGCAGATCGAACGACTGGTTTGAGATGGACGTTTGCAAGAATTTGTTGAGCGAGTCATAGCCCTTAGCTCCACATCTAGGAGAAATGACCAATCGACCAAGGCTACACAGACCTAACCACTTGATGGTAGGGATGCCTCCAAACCCTCAAATATTGTTCACACAACCTTTGGTGGGTCGATCACTAGGAACACCTCAAGTGGGCTGCAAGCATATGCTATGGAGGCTCGGTTGGTCAAGGGGGGCGACCTTATGAATATGTCCAAGTACATCAATAAGATCTACTGATAGCAAGACATTTTAATCACCTTCACTGAGGAAGAGGTACATAGACTTGTTCATCTACATAGTGACACTCTTGTGTGTGAGCTATAGATCGCCAATAACATTTTCTGATGAATATTGATCGACAACAATAGTTCTACCGATATCCTTTTTAAACAGGCCTATGACAAGTTGAAGATCAGTAATGCTACTCTCATCCTAGTCCAGGCACCTCTGTATGGCTTCACTGGAGAATGTGTCCAAGTAGTTGGAAAGGTTGGCCTCTCTATCACCCTTGGAGAGGGGCTACTCGAGTAACGCTCATCATCAACTTCCCGTCATCGACAAACCCTCTTAATACAATATAATCATCAGGCATCTAACCCTAAACACCCTAAAGGCCGTGGTATTTGTCTATCATTTAGCAATGAATTCCTGATAGAGAATCGGGTCGGGCTCATTAGATCACGATAGAAGGATTCTCAGGACTGCTATGCGAATGCTATCAAGGTAGTGTCGGCTCAGCAATTGAGCATCTTAGCAATTTACAAGGTTGACGAAATATAGCTCCCTACCAAGTAAAAGCCTAAAATGCTATTTGACTCTGACCCCCATCTTTCGAAAGAAGAGGTAAGAGCCATACTAGTGAAAGAGTTTATGCCATATAGTTTGAAACTCGAACATCCAGACCAAATAGTTCAACTTGGTTCTCAATTAAACTCTAAGGTTCGAACTGACCTAGAGAAGTTTCTAACAGAATATCAAGATGTATTTGTGTGGTGCCACGAAGACATGCCTGGCATCGACCCCAACGTCATCTGTCATTGTCTAAGTGGTCGCCTCAGGTACAAACCGATCATCCAGAAATGAAAAGCTTTCAACCCAAAGAGGTACTCTGCCATCAATGAGGAAGTGCATAAGCTACTGAAGGTAAGGTTTATCCGAGAAGTCACATACCCAGAATGGCTTGCAAATGTAGTCCTTGTCAAGAAAGCCAATGGGAAATGGCAGGTCTACATCAATTACATTGACCTGAACAAGGCTTTCCCTAAGGATTGCTTTCCACTTCCTCGAATAGATAAGCTCGTAGACACAATAGTCAGACACGAGCTATTAAGCTTTGTGGATTCCTACTTCGATTACAATCAAATTAGGATAGCCAAAGAAGATCAAATCAAGATTTCCTTCACAACGGGCGAAGGGCTTTTTTGCTATGCGGTCGTGCCCTTCAAATTAAAGAATGCTAGAGCAACCTACCAACGCCTGGTGAACAAGATGTTTGCTTGGTTGATCACTTAGACTATGGAGGTTTACGTCGATGACATACTTATCAAATCAATTTGAGCAACGGATCACATTACCAATCTTTGAGCAAGCTTTAATATCCTACGAGAGTATAGGATGAAACTAAACCCTACAAAGTGCATGCTCAGGGTCAAGTCAGGTAGGTTTCTTGGTTTCATCGTAAACCAAAAAGGGATTGAGGTCAACCTAGCTAAAGCCTAACCTGTGTTCAACATGCATTCACCCCATATAGTTAAGGAGGTGCATAAGCTAACCGACATGGTAGCAGCTCTGTCCACATTTGTATCTTAGTTTATCAACAAGTGCCATCTATTTTTTCAAGCACTAAAGGGGAGGTTTGAGTAAAGCAGGGAATGTGAAGAAGCATTTCAAAACCTCAAGAGGTATCTAGCCACACCCTTGCTCCTATCCAAACCTCTACCGGGAGAAATACTATATGCCTACCTAGCTGTGTTAGAAAAGGCTATGAGCTTGGTCCTCATTCAGGAAGAAGATGGTGTCCAGAAACTTGACTACTACACCAGCCATTCTTTCCAAGGCATTGAGGAGAGATACCCTCTGCTTGAAAAACTCATATTCGCCCTCGTCACGTCTACTCGAAAGCTTTGGCCATATTTTCAAGGTCATACGGTCCATGTCCTAACCAAGTATCCCTTGTGGCAAGTCCTCCAAAGTTTGGAGATATCTTGGTGAATAGCCAAGTGGTCAGTAGAGCTCGGGCAGTATGATATTCACTTTGTTTCAAGAACGGCCATTAAGGCATAAGCCCTGGTTGATTTTGTAGTCGAATTCATCGAAGCCACGCAGAGCACCCCCTTCATCGAAAAGGCCCTAGTGGAAGATCAAGACTTCCCTAGCAGTAGCAGAAGCAGCAACGTTTTCAAGCTCGAGCCTAAGTGGAAGCTATTCATGGATAGATCGTCTTGTGCTAATGGGTCAGGTGTCGGCCTAGTTCTCACTAGCCTAGATGGATATAAAGCAATATACGCCCTTTGCTTTGACTTCAAGGCGTCCAACAACGAGGCTGAGTATGAGGCATTGTTGGCAGATCTCATAATCGCTCAAGACCTTGGGGTGGGCCACATATGTGCCCATAATGATTCCATGATCATCCTCCAACATGTTACTAGGGGATTCCAAACCCAAACAGAATTCATGATAGCGTATTTATAAGAAGTCAAAGCATTGTTGGGGCAGTTTAAAGCCTATTCTTTCTTTCAGATTCCTAGATCTAAAAACTTCGAGGCTGACCCCAGTTGGCCTCGGGCTTGGGCGACAGTGAACTAACATCCATCCCCATCGAGAGATTAGCAGAGTTGGGCATCACCAAAGAAGTAGCTAGTGTAGTAGAAGAGCAAAAAACCACTTGGATGGAACCAATCATCCAATACCTAATAATAGTTGAGTTGCTCGATGACCAAGAATAGGCATTTCGAATCTGCAATAGCTTGACCAGATATTCGATGATTGGTGGAAAACTATATCAGTGAGGCTACGCTACCTTGTGCCTAAGATACGTAGGACCTAGAGAAGCTCTGTACCTGACAAAGGAAATCCACGAGGGCTATATGGCAACCACACAAGGCAATGATCCGTGGCTCAGAAGTGCCTTCGTCAAGGTTACTATTGGTCGACTATGGAGCAAGGCTGTAATGAGTTTGCGTGAAAATGCCTTAAGTGCTAGTAGTTTACTCTGGTGATCAATCACTATGCTGAGCCGCTTACCTCAGTGATGTTTGCGTGGCCGTTTGCTAAGTAGGCTATCGATCTGATTGGACTACTCCCCCAAGCTTGATCTCAGTTCAAATATTGCATCATTGAGCCATGCACCGACATGACCGAGGCTAAGTGCACCAACTACATTTGGAAGAACATCATCTGTTGGTTCAAAATTTCACACACCATTGTAATCGACAATACTAAGCAATTCAAGTCGTCAAGTCTCCTCTGCCTGTGCAAGCAGCTCGGGATCAAAAAGGTGTTTTCCTCGCCTGGCTATCCTCATAGCAACGGGTAGGTTAAAGCCTTCAACAAAACAATCAAGGACAACCTAAAGAAAAAACTAAAGGACCTAAAAGGTGCATGGATCGATGAGCTCCTGAAGGTGCTCTAGGCATACCAAACAACAGCCCAGACTACCATATGAGAGTCCTTTCTCCCTCGTTTATAGGGCCAAAGCAGTTATCTCGATAATGGTTGGCCTACCGAGCTTTAGGATCGAACAATGTGATGAGCTTTGGAATGCCAAAATTATAATGTCTGAGCTCGATCTACTCTAGGAGAAAAGAGATCGGGCAGTAATTCATGCTACAACACAGAACCAAGTGGTTGCTCAGTATTACAATAAGCGGGTCCAAACAAGGAGCTTCAAAGTTGGTGACTTGGTACTCAAAAAGGTCATCGTACAGTAGCCCAGGCTTGGGTCATTTGATCTGAAATGGGATGGCTTGTATAAAGTAATTAGAATCCTCCAACCAGGTACATACAGGCTAGCGGACATGGAAGAGAACATGCTTGGCCACCCTTAGAATGTTGAGCACTTGAAGAGATTCTTTTGTTAAACAAAAGCTAGAGCTCCTTTGTTGACCTATGGCTATATTCTTTTGTAACAAGGCCTGCTAAGTAGAGCCAAGATGTAAAAAAGAAATGTTAATGAAAATACTTATCTCATAGAATTCCTCCAAGCAATTCGTGTCAAAAAGGCCTTAACTCTCGAAAAAGGGGGCCACCCTAACTTTTGTCTGAGGGACCAAGCTATAACTCCCAAAAATGGGAAATTCATCCTAATTAATCGGGCTGAGGGGCTGGTTAGCACAATAACAAGCACCAATGGACCAAAACTCAAGTCCACTAGCCTGCCATAGAGCAAATGACCTAGCCAAGAATCGCCCTAATATGGTTCCAAGAAACATAACTCTTGATTATGGTTGGACTTGTAAAAGTTCAAATGAACTTAAAAAAGTCTAAGGGGGGCTATAGGGTACTACAAAGTCAAATCTGACCAAGAAATGGACCTTCCTTGCTCGACTACTAACTTGGGAAAAAATCAACATTTTATTTCTGGAGAAGCTTTTAGCGTGGGAAAAAAATGAAATCAACATTTCATTTTCGAGAAGCCTCTAACTTGGGAAAAAATGAAATTAACATTTCATTTCCTGAGAAGCTTTTAACTCGCAACAAATGAAATTAATACTTTGTATTCGAGAATGGTTGTACTTTGGAAAATAAAATGAAGAGTTGTGTTTCCGAAGAACAATAAACTCAAAAAATGAAAGAAAAATTTCATTGAAAATAAAAATATAAAATTGTTTCTAGGAGGTTTAACTAACGGACACTTCCCTAGCCGGATTGAAGACAATTACAAAAACATATCAAACCTGGGGCCCATCCCCAATGTTGTAATCATTGCCACTACTATTCTCGGCGTCCAAATCCACCACTTTGTCTCGGTTGGCCTGCTCTGCCTCCTTGTTTGCCTCTGGCTCGACTATTATTGACCAGCCCAAAGCAGCCATCTTGGGATGCTTCTCTAGAAGATGGTCGCGTAAATTGATCAACCTAAGTTAATAATTATCTGTGTACTCCACAGAAGCTTTGAATTCTTCAACCGCTTGGACTAGGCAGCCGAGCAGCTCTTCCCTCAAAAAGCGATCATGCTCCTCTAGGGTAGTCTGAAGATCGGTCCGTAGCTGGTCTACCTCGGCCCTTGCTTTTTTGGCCTCCTCCTAGGCCTTTCTTGCATCATCATTGGCTTAAGTAGTGGCAGCTTTTGCCTAGATGTGCTCGGCCTCCTTTGCTTTGAGCACCTTCTTGGCCGCGATTTTTTCCAAGTCGGTTTTCTCAACCTTCCTCTTCTCAAAGCCAAGCTCACGCTGGCCAAGCATGTCCGTTATCTTTAAAAGGGAGTAGGCCTAAAAACAAAAGGTGGTTAGAAAGAGAGAAAAAGGCAAAATGTAAAGAAAAGCTCAGGTGGAAACTCGACATACCTTGATGGAGGCGCAAAAGGCTGCCAGAAAGTAGTCCAAAATAGTCTCCTCTTGAACTTGATAAAAAAACTCCTGCTCAAGTGAGGTGTTCTTGATGGTCTCAACCATCAGACGATAAGTATTTCGGCGCCTCCTCAATGGCTTTATTGGTGGTGGTTGTATGGTGGTAACGATGGTCAGCTACTTGTCCCAGCTCGATGAAGCCCTAGCACAACCGACTATGCGACAACTAGGGGCTACTTGGCCGGTGGGGTCCTTTTCCTCTTGGATCGGGACACAGCCTTTCCTTTTGAATGGTGGAGGTTCTCCATCATCCTCTGTCACTCTTCTATAGATATTTGTTGAGAAGGCATATCTAAAAGAAATCACCAAGTCAAGATGAGCTCGGCTGGAACTAAAAAAAAAAACTCAAAGCTTTCCCCCGATCTAGAACTGGCGTGACGTATATAGGAACCGTATGATGTCCTCGAGGTCCTTGTCGGCAATGGGTGGCCCCAAGTCAAGGGAACCATTTGACGAGTTCTCAAAACTAGATGACAATGGCTCCCTCATCGGCCACTCAAATCAGCTAGTGGTTGGCCTCAGGATGCCCATGGCATTGTGCCTGACTATTGTCACCTACTTGACCACCTGAGTAGGCAAAATGTTTTGGTAGGTGTTTGTTATACTGGACCCCCCAAACTAGCCGTAACGAGAGAGATTGGACTTTTAGAGTAGGAAGGATTGCCGTTGAGTAGACTTGACTTGGTGTACAATTCCTCCATTGCATCAATAACCTTGCTTGGCACCGATGGCCTCTTTAACCAAAAGTGTCCCTACTAGAATGTCCTCAGGACATGCTGATCTTTAAGCACTACTTCACCTATTGGGCTAAATAATTCCCCCTAGTGAAGAACCACTCAAACTTCCACAGCTTGTCCAAGTTAGAGTTGCCCAAAATAAAATCCTTTCTAAAGCCAGTGAAGTAATACCATCTCGATTGCTAAGGAAGCCCTTTTATTTTGTACACTTGTTTAAAGGCTTCCCACGGCATCTCTATTGACCAGTAGTACCTCCAAAATATGTACATCCTGATCATAAAGTGATAACAATTTGGGTTAAGTTGAGCAAGGCACACATTTAGGTCATTTAACACTTGGTAGAGGAATAAGTGAAAAGGCAAGCAAAGCCTGGCCGTAAAAAACTTGATGTACAGTGTTATATATCCAGCCGACAGGTTAAGTGGTGAGTCTCCCTCATTAGGCAAGACAAGGTTGATGTTATCTAGGATATCGTATTCTCGATGTAGTGTTTCAAGCTGAAACTCTATTAATGCGCATCTATATACCGTTACAGATGTCTGGCCTAGTTGAGATCTCTTATAAGCAATAACTCCCTGGACTCTAGTGATGATAGGCCTCTCTCCAGTGTCCTCATCTTCAGTGACGACATTCTCGAGTTCCACATCACCGACTGGTAGATCCTCTTTAGAGACATCCATGGTCACTCGACTTGCAACAGAAGCGGAGACCCTGGCACCTCGACCTGAGGTGCTCAACACATCGGAGGCCACCACCAAGCCAGCATGTTCTTGGGTTGTAGCTCTGGATATGCCAACAGCAACAGCTTTGATATATGGATCGTCGCCCCTACATGGCTTGTCTAGATGTCTCCCATCCAACATGTCCAAGAACTCCTATTCAGGTGCCATCTCAGCACTAAGGCTTAATATTTTCACTAGCTAGGTCACTCCGTCATGCCCCAAGGACACTCCCTCAATCTTGACTTCCATAGTTATCGATTGGTCGGTATCAGTATTGTTGTCTGACTTGGAAATGTTCACATTCTAGGAATTGCTAAGGTTACTCATTCTTAAATATTCAACTCGGGAAATTACCTATTTGATTTATGAAAGCTTAGGAAGTCTTAAATTTCTCAGGTCACGACTTATAAGCTTGGCAATTAAAACTCAAAAATCACAAAGTCTGGCTATGTTTACACACCAGAATAACAGGGAGCTAATCCCTATTTATAGTCGCAACTCAAGCGCGAGACTTGGGCACAAAAATCAAAGTAGTGCAATGATTATGATTGTTAAGGAGACAGCCAATCATGTGTCAACACGTGTCTCACCAAGCTTGGGATCCCGCCTCTCCATCTTCCAATTCCTTAGGACACCGCTCGAGGGCTAACAATACCCGACCACACCCACTTGCATCAATGCACCCAGCCTAGCACCAACCAAGTGCACTAGGGGCTGCTGTTGGGGGTGTGCATGGCTTTGTTTGTTGAGGAGCATATCCTTAGTGGTCGACATATATGCTTAATAGGTCTCACCAGTACATGTGATATTGACCCTAGAGCCCAGCTAGCCTGACCGAGGTGCTCTACAAGGCCCTTGTTGGCTACGACTCAAGTTATCGCCACCTTGGACAAGACACATGCTCAGGTCAGATTGTTAGAGCCTACAAAAGGATAGCCACTTGCCACAAAAAGCCTCCAAATAGCCACATTCTTACTGTTAGATGGAGACTAATCTACTAGCGGAGATTGTGACACATGTCACTACCCTCTGACAGGCCTTGATGAGTCACATGGGTCATGGGTAAAACCCACTTAACACCCAGTTCAAGTGGCGGCCTATAAATAGAGTGCATTTATTGTAGCTCAAGCTAAGGCGCTCCTTTCCAATTAACTAACTCATGTTCTCTATTGAGCAATTCCTGCCTTGAATGTCAAAGAGCCCTTATCCAATACCTTGCCAGTGCCCCCTCTTTACCTCTGAAGCATCCCTTCTCTTGTTGTAGGTACGTCAAAGTAGGCCAAGACGAGCAAGGAAGAGTCGTCTGAACACCATGTGTAGCCACATGTGGTGTTGAATCACCGCCATTTGCTAGTAAGCATCAACAGTAACGATGCTAATGCGCATGTTTTCATCCCCTAAGGGTCTTCTATGGACTATCTCAGTTGGAAGACTCTCCATCCATGCCTTCCCAAGCGCAACAAGTGCACATCCACCATTAATTCTATTGTCAACAAAGAGCCTGCATTCTTGATATTGTTCAGGATCTTGACGATGAGGTGATAATTAGACTTCTAGAGCTTATAGAGCTTTTGCTATATTGTAAGGAGGGTTACAACTAGCCTTAAAGCTATTGCATTGTGAGATGCTCTCATTCATCAGTCTAGCATGTCCTTGGGAAATAAACTTAGTCATAAGACCTCACAGTTTTGCAATTTCTATCTACATCTTTGATATTTGGGAATTGAATTTTGAACCTGGTTGGAGGTTAAAGTATTGAGACTACTTCACATACTTTGATTGACCACGAACATGTACTGAATGTTTTGGTTTCCCTAGTATCCTCATCAATATGTCATTATTACCGATGGACTGAAAGGTCCCTTGATTTGTTGCATCGTGTACTCATCCTATAAAACAACAATAAACCAAGTTATTCTCAATATCCTTCAATAGGTATTAAATTCCAAAGTAATAATTTGAGTTCAATAAACGTACAATCAAGTTCCCAATTCTTGTTATTCTTGGATTTTTGAATTGTCCATCGGGACCTTGACATGATTTTATCCACAACTCTTCTCATGTTGGCAGCACTCCCATCTCAGCTATCTATATTATGTTATATTAGTAAAATATTAATAATAGAATAATTTATATATGTAATACAAGTAAGAAAATAACATACCAATGATCGCTTGAGCTTTCTATACCCATCTCGACCAACCATAGAATCGTATTCATTTTTTGCTTATATTTTTCTTACATTAGCTGATAGTAGTTAGAATTCGATGGAATGCCAATACTTCACTAAAGCTTCCCAATCTTCATCATTTATAGAGGGGTAGTAGTGTACTACTGTAGGAGGCCGCTTATATACATTTTCATCATCCACCATAATGGAAAGGTTAGGCTTTCAAAAGTAACATAGAGGTCAGATCTAAACCCTTTTGCTAATTCACCACAAACCTTCAAAGCCTTAGATGTTTTAAGTCCTTTTCCAGTCACACAATCACATTCAAAGTAAAAGCTACTCTATTTTCTATATGTGTGTGTATACATATAGTATAAGTGAATTAAATATACTTGAACATATTGTTGCCCCACTTTGTCACTTTTGAACTTGAATGCACTTTAACACATCTTCCCATCGAGAACCATCTCGCTCAAAATGTCAAATATTATACCATATTGTTTTTTTTTTCCACATCTTCATCTTCAACTTACCATGGAGACTAGCTTTCAATTCAGAAGTAGGACACAAAATTTGTAATTTTTTTTTAATAACATTAGTTGTTTTAGATTTAAAATCCCTGTTATCACAACGATAACCACATGCTATTATGTCTTCTAATCTAGTCAATAGTGCTTCCTCTTCCATTTTTGTCCATGTACATCGACTTCATTTCTTAAACTTATTTTTTGAGTCCACAAACAAATATTGTTGACTTTCAAAAATGGTTTTAGAGAAAAAAATAGCAAAACTATGGTGAAGGGCTGGATAGTATATTACAAAAATAATAAGAAAACTTTTGAAACACAACACTATAGATTATATTAATTTAATGCATAATAAATAAATATGCATATAAATATTATTTACGCAATTGAAGCAATTAGGTCAAAATCTCTAACGGTAACATTCTCTATGATACTGTAACACCTCAAAATTAATTATGTGATATTTGTATGTCAAATGGTGGACTAGTGTGCCATAATGAATATTTTAAACTTAATTTGATCATTTTGTGAAATTTCTAAATTAATGTTATTTTTTGTTCTTTTAATGATTTTTAAGTACTCTTAATTATTTTTAATTATTATTTGGAATTTGAAACAAAACAATTTGTCAAATACCAAATAGGTCTCATTTGAAACCAGTGTGCTGCTGCACATGGTTTTGTGCAGCCAATTGTCCTCCTCTCCCTCTATTTATCTCTCACTTTCCCGCTCATTCTCACTCACTCTCTCACTCTCGTCTTTTTCGCTCTCTCGGTATCACTTACTCTCTCTCATTCCCTGTCAAAAATTTTGAACCAAAAATCAATTTCAAGCTTCGGGTTAGTGGATTGAAGGCTCGAGAATGTGATTGAGCAACCACCACTTCAATTTAAAGCCTTGATTCAATGTTAGTTTCTAAATTTCAAAACTTTTTCAATTTTTCAAATTTCTTTGCATTTTGAAATTTAAGCTTTCCTAAGCTTAGAAAACCCTTAGTCTAAGTTAGTGGAACTTAGAATAACTAGAATACAAACTTTGTTCGATCAAAAATGAACTTAAATCAAGATTTTTCATTTTTTTTCATTTTTCTTTATTTTTGGATTTTTCCAAAAATTTTGTTTAAACCTTGTTTTAAAGTATTAAAAAGTAATCTACTATGTTTTTTATCATGTATTGATAATACACATGCCTGAGAATTAAGAAAAACAAGGTTGAAATGGAGATTTGAGCTCAGGAGGGCAAATTCTAGTGCCTAGAAAATTTTGAAAATTTTCCAGATCAGTAGGCTGAAGTTCATGTTCAGCAGGCTAGATTTATAAGTTCGGCAGATCGGACTCATCCGACCGACAGGCCAAACCTGGAAAAGTTTGGCTGACAAGACCTAGTTTTTTGACAGGCCGAACTGTACAATTTGGCCAACCGAAACAAGGGACTGGCAGGCCGACCGGCATGGTGGAAATTTTATAATTGTTCACCCGTTTATACCGTTTTAAACCCTAATTGAAATTTTGACTTTGTAAAATGATTTTATAAACCTAAATAGCACACTAGGACACCATGAGATGATTTAGTAACATAGAATATCTCACGCTAGATACTAATAGACCTAGTTTCCATTTAAGGTTATACATGGATTCGCATAGCGAATGTATAATGGATAAGGATTATGGTGTAGGACACCGACACGAGTATCCAGGTAAGACTTCTACCCCTTTTCTTTGGGAACCTGATTTTAAAATGATTTTGGCCTAAAAGGGATTTTTATCAAATGTTTTCAATAACTGATTGAAAGAGGATTTTTTTTGAATGTTTTTACAAATAGTAGATTGATGTGGTTTTCATAATAAACCTCATACTAAATGTAAATGATTATATTTGGTAAAAAGAGATTTTTAATAATCATGGAAAGATATATATATATATATATATTTTTTGGGGCATGATGGCATATTAGAGATCGGGTCGTGTAGTGCGCGACCTTGGGAGTAGGTCCCGAAACCCAGTTGGGCCACTACGGTGGTGATTTACATATGATTTGCCCCAGAAAGGAAAATGATATTCTTTCTGGTCGACCAATTAAATTGTTTTGGTAAGATAAAACTTTTATTAAATTTTCATCTATTTATTTATTTATTCTAGCTTATTATCTATATGTTTATTTGAATAATGAAATTTCTTCAAAAATTAAAATGTTTTGAAAATATAGTCCTACTAAGCCTTTCACTCATATTTTGTTTGTTTTAAAATCTTTTCCCTCTAGGTGGATATCAGCTTAGGATCGGAGAAGAGTCCGTTGACCGGACTTACGACCAGTAGAAGATTTGGGTAGGTTGTAGTATAAATAATTCAAGGCATGTATAATCTTAACTTTCTCTTTTATTTTGGACTGTGGTTGAAATTTGATATTGTCAGTATTATGTGTGTGCACAAGATGTGGGTTAGTGGGACCCATTCTCACCTCACCTTATATTTTTATCATTTTTATTATTTCCTTATTGCTTATTTTGTTATCCTTATTTGTTCAAATATTAATATTGTTCGCTTTAAATAAAAGGTTTTAAAATTTTTACATTTTTATAAATAAACTCCTTAATTCTTAAAACCATGTTTTAACTAAATTTTTATTTAATTAACTTAATTAAATTGCCACGTCACCTCCCGTACTCTGGAGCGTGATAGAATGTTATCAGAGCTCAAGATTATGAACCTTGGAAATTATGCACACATAGGTACTACAATGAAATACCACTGATAGTCCAAATTTTGTTTTTAGAAGTGAGAGAATGGCACCTAGACGGCGCTCGATAGTTGACGTTGAGTTCGAAAATGATGAGGGCTATGTTTGCCATATTCTGGCAGATGGCAGCAAGAGCAAGACTGGATGATTCCAAGGCTAGTCATCGGCATGCGTACTTTAAGGAATTTTGACGTGTGTCTACACCAACTTTTGATGGAACTGGGGACCTGTAGGTGGCAGAATATTGGCTAGATTCGATCGTGAAGTATCTGGATACTCTTGGTGTGCCAGTAGAATATTGCATGGAATTTGTAGCATACAAGTTTGAAGGTGGTGCTAATACTTGGTGGAAGCAAGCAAAGCGCCTAGAGAATAATGGTAACATCAGTTGGGACAGGTTTGAGGAGTTGTTCTATGATTGGTACTTTTTGTAGGGATATAGGGATCAAAAGGCGACAGAATTTTATAGGTTGCAGCAGGGTTATATGTTAGTTTAGGAATATGAAGCAAAGTTCAATGAATTGGCTAGATTTGCTCCCTCTATAGTGGAATCAAAATGTGAGAAGTGCATTAAGTTTCAGGAAGGACTGAAAGCCCCAATCTGACAACAGGTGGTTGCCCTACGACTCAAGAACTTCGAAGAGCTTGTGTCATTAGCAATATTAGTGGAAAATGACTACACTCAGTACTATGAGAATTAAGTCAAGATGTTAGGAGGACCATAGAGGAGCGGCAGAAGGAGCACCAGTAGTCGACCAGCTCCAAGAAAGAACAAACAGGGTGGCATGAACAGCAACAACAGCAGTTCATCTAGCAGCAAATGCAGCAACTCCTACAGCTTTCATTGCCATTATTGTCAACAGCCGGGACACATCAAGAGGAATTAACCGATCAAGATTGCTCGCCTAGGATTTCAAATCAGAGAAGGAGTTAGTCGTCAGCCCCAACCTTAGACTCTACCTCAGCCACACAATACCGTCAGCTTCCGTTCCATTAGTTCTTTCTTCAGCAACTGCCATATTTAGCACAAGGGCACCAACCATAGAACTTTTAGCATAACATCCCTCAGTATCAAGCGTTGAGTACAACCAATGTATAGTCACCTTCATCGCAGCAGTATCAGCCAACTAACCTAGGATCTAGTGGTGTTGGTAGAGGTAAAGGAAAAGCTCTAGTGCAGGTTCACACGATGACATTAGGGAATTCAGATGCCCAGACTAGTAATGCAGTTGTTGATGGTACGATTATGGTTTCTCAGTCCTTAGCACATGTGTTATTTGACACTGGTGCCACTCATTCTCTCATTTCGAGCTACTACTACAAATTGTGGATTCCACGATGGTTTATAACTGTTGTGGAAAAATTTTACGACGGTTAAAAAATCATCGTGAAAACTTCAGTTGTGGTACGACATGGAGTTTTCACGACGGTTTTTTATCGTTGTATAATATAAAAATTGATGCGAGAAAGGGTTGTAATGTAGTAATTTTTCACGATGGTTTTTTGATAAACCGTCGTGAAAAATTGGCATTCCATGATAGTTTTTCAAAAAACCATCGTGGAATACTAAGGATTCCACGACGGTTTCTTAAAAAACCGTCATGGAAGCTGTCATAGAATCGAAGGCTTCCACTACGGTTTCTTAAGAAATTATCGTGGAAGCCTTCGATTCCACGACGGTTTTTCAAGAAACCGTAGTGGAATGCCAATTTTTCATGACGGTTTTTTAATCTCCAAAAATCTCCAAACATGTAGACCGTCGTGAAAAATTTGTATTCCCCTAAAAAAAATCTCCAAACATGTGGTGGGTATCACAATAATACTTAGGCATCACAAACACATAAAAAGTAACTTATTCTCACACCAAAATGCTAAATGTTGTTCAAAGTTCTTTCAAACACCAAATACAAGTAACACATACTAAATGGCAAAAACAAATTAATATAACTAATATTAAAACTAAAACTAAAGGTAAATAACACTAAAATAACCAAATAATGCTAAGTTTAGAGCTAACAATAATACTAAAACTAAAAGTAATGGTTTGAAATTTACCAAAGGCGATGGAGTTGATGGAACGACAAAGGATGAGTCAAACGATGGTGGAGTCGGTAGAATGTGAATGGATGAGGATGAACGGTGGAGAATGGCATCGCCTTTGTTAGGTAGGTCATGGAGAGTGTGATAGAGGAATGTCAAAGTCGATGGAATGCCGTAGGGGTTGGGTTCATCGGTGGCTAGGTCGTGGGAGAGGAGTTAGAGACAGAAAGGGGTTTGAGAGTTAGTTGGTTTGAGTTAGAGAAATTTTGAATAAATAGGGAAAGCCATATCGTTAACGCGGGATTAAATTTTGGAGAGATACTAAAAATTTCAAACATGCGGGACATTTCACGACGGTTTTTAATAAAAAACCGTCATGGAATCCTTGGTACCTTTCACAATGGTTTTTATAAAAACCGTCATGGAAGGTCCCAATGTTTGAAATTTTTAGCATCCCTCCCAAATTTAACCTTCGTGAGAGATTAATTTTTGACGCGCTACTAAAAATTTCAAACATGCAAAACCTTCCATGACAGTCTTTATAAAAACTGTCGTGAAAGGTTAAATTGGGCGGAATACTAAAAATTTCAAACCTCAGACCTTCCACGACGGTTTTTATAAAAATCGTTGTGAAAAGTCCTGAGGTTTGAAATTTTTAGTATTCCGCCAAAATTTAACCTTCGTGAAAGATTAAATTTTGGCCACCACTAAAAATTTCAAACATGTAGAACATTTCACGATAGTTTTTAGTAAAAATAATCGTGGAAGCCTCGGTACCTTTCACGATAGTTTTTACTAAAAACCGTCGTGAAAGGCCTTCCACGACGGTTTTTACAGGCCTTCCACGACGGTTTTTACTAAAAACCATTGTGGAAGGCCCTGAGATTTGAAATTTTTAGTATCCCTCCCAAATTTAACCATTGTGAAAGATTAAATTTTAGTGACTACTAAAAATTTCAAACATGTAGAACATTTCATGACGGTTTTTTGTATCCCGTCGTGGAAGGCCCTGAAGTTTGAAATTTTTAGTATCCCACCCAAATTTAACCTTCGTGAAAGATTAAATTTTGGCAACTACTGAAAATTTTAAACATGTAGAACATTTCATGACGGTTTTTAGTAAAAACCGTCGTGGAAGCCTAGTACCTTTCACAACGGTTTTTACTAAAAACCGACGTGAAATGCCTTCCACGACGGTTTTTACAAAAACTGTCGTGGAAGGCCTTGGCCTTTCACGATGGTTTTTAGTAAAAAGTGTCGTGGAAGGCCTTCTATTATGGTTTTTACGAAAAACCATCATGAAAGGCCTTCCACGATGGTTTTTACTAAAAACCGTCGTGGAAGGCCCTGAGGTTTGAAAATTTTAGTATTCCTCCCAAATTTAACCTTCGTGAAAGATTAAATTTTGGTGACTACTAAAAATTTCAAACATGTAGCATATTTCACAACGGTTTTTAGTATCCCATCATGGAAGGCCCCGAGGT
This sequence comes from Artocarpus hirsutus, assembly GCA_946598075.1. Taxonomy (NCBI): domain Eukaryota; kingdom Viridiplantae; phylum Streptophyta; class Magnoliopsida; order Rosales; family Moraceae; genus Artocarpus; species Artocarpus hirsutus. The sequence continues at coordinate 45,192 of CAMOHE010053508.1, forward strand.
TTGAAATTTTTAGTATCCCACCCAAAATTAACCTTCGTGAAAGATTAAATTTTGGCGACTACTAAAAATTTTAAACATGTAGAACATTTCAAGACTGTTTTTATGATTAAATTTTGGCGACTACTAAAAATTTTAAACATGTAAAACATTTCACGACGGTTTTTAGTAAAAACCGTCGTGGAAGCCTAGTACCTTTCACAACGGTTTTTACTAAAAATCGACGTGAAATGCCTTCCACGACGGTTTTTACAAAAACTATCGTGGAAGGCCTTGGCCTTTCACGATGGTTTTTAGTAAAAACTGTCGTGGAAGGCCTTCTATAATAATTTTTACTAAAAACCATCATGAAAGGCCTTCTACGACGGTTTTTACTAAAAACCATCATGGAAGGCCTTGAGGTTTGAAAATCAAAATTTGTGATAAGGTTGATTATGTGATTAAATGATTTATTTTGATTAATTGACATTTTTTTTGGAATGGTTTCTTTAATTTTAGTAAAGAAGCAATTGACTTTTGATTGATTTGAATTAATTGATAAGCTTTCCCATTTTTAAAGAGGCAAAATATGGTAATTATTATAAAATTGATAACCTTCCCTTATTGCTTCCCATTCTCCACGCTAATTAGCCCAATCTTAATCAGAAAGTTCTGATTTTAAACGAAGGTTGTGACCTCTATTTTTCTAAATTTCTTTCAAAGAAAGGAAAATATTCTCTCTCTCTCCCTCACGTATTTTCTCTCATTCTCTCTCTTCATCATGTGTTCTTCTTCTACTCTCCCTCTCGAAATTTCCTGTTGTTATTGAGTAAAATCTTGGATTTTTGGGCGAATTCAAAAAAAGATTGAAGAATTTGTTTTAAGGTAAGAATTCATTTTTTTCGGTATTTCTGAAATTGTATTTCTTCTCCTTAATCTGACAGCAATATCTTTGTCTAGGAATTTTGTTTTGCTCTGAATTTTTAATATGTTATTTATGCATGTGTTATGTGATATTTATCCAAGTTTCACGTTATTTTGATTTTTCTATAAAAAGTTATGAATTTTCTTCTCTTCGTCACTCACAGTAAATTATTGCTGATCGGTTGTATTGCACAAATGTAAGGACGTTGTTCTTATTGCAAATGAAGGTTAGTTTTCACGAAATTTAGTAAATATATTCAAGTATATGTGAAATTATGGACTGGAAATTTTGGTGATGGTTTGATAAATATTTTATGTGTTATGAAATTTTTATGGATGCTAGGTATTTAGATTGTTTTAACAGTAAATTTATTAAACTTTTAGTTTGTAATGTTTTTGTATGATTATGATTTTATTTGGTAATGAGAATTTTTGTACTACTGTAATTACATGTTAATATGATGTCATATGAATTTTGAGGTTTAAATACATTTATTTTAATTGTTTAAGAATAATTATTGCATGTAATTCATTGACTGAACTGTTTATAGTTATTTTTTTCTATGAATTCAAACACCCTTTTTTGGATTGTACGAAATTTATTTTAAGATAATTTTTTGTTATGATGAAGTTTTTAGTGTTTATTGCATGCAAGATTTTTATGGATTTATTTTGGGATGTTAATAATTTATTATGTGAATGTTTGTAGGGAATGCTCACTGTTTTGTTATTGTTGGCAGATTTCATGTTGAATGTTGTATGACTTGTTTTAGATATTAAATGAAATTTTTATGACTAAAGAAAAATCATGCTAATAGGTTTATGTGTTATCTTTATTCCTGCCAAATTTGGTACTCAAATTATATGTGAATGTAAAGTTATTGATTTTTAAATTTATGAAGGTCAGAAATATAAGTGTTTTGAAAGTGTTGTTTTATGGTTAATGAAAAATGTAGTATGAATGTATGTAATATGTTTTATGAATTGGATAATAAGTTGTGGAGATTATTCATTGAAAATAAATGTTAATTGCCATTTTATGAATGTATGACATAAACACAACGAGAAGTGAGCACATCGAGACCGCGGCGTCGTCACCTACAAGATAAGGTTGAGTAAGCTTTAAGAGGTAAGTACATTCTCACCTGCAACATGATGAATTTTATGAAAAGTATGAGTTTTATGAAAAGTTTGAAATCCATTTTTATGATGGTTTTATGATGATTTCTCATGATGATTTTTCACCTTTTTTTATAAAATAAGTATAAAAGATTTCAGGGAAAAAAAAAAGAAGAGATTTTAATGGAGGCATAAAAGAGTACTTTATTTAGGTTATATATGAGAACATAGGATTTGAGAGAGAAGGTGCAAGAAAAAAAAAATGTTCAAGTAAGATAACTATTTGTAAGGGCCACCCTTAAAAAATATTTTAAGGACTTCAAGAACTAAAAATTTGAGCGTTTAATAATATACAATTAAAATTATATATAGATATACAAAAACACACGTTTTCATTCAAAATATGTGCTTTGGATAAAATATATGTTTCGGTCAAATATTATGCATGCAAATATTCAACGGAAAAAAGTTTGTTAGGACAAATCAAACAAAGATAATTAGTGGTACATGTAAGATGGAAAAACATATTCAAGTATAGTTATATGTGCGTATGTTCAATAGATATGATGGAAGATTCCATCAAGCCCAGGCTCCACCCCCTACTCCATGATAGTTATTAATGACTCCCACCTTACTAATTACCCTTTCTCCCCTAAAAAAAAAAAAAAAAAAAAAAAAAAAAGAATATTAACCCTGTGGATGAGGTTAGACTAAATGATGCAATCTCAAGCAATATCAAGCAATGGGTACAAGCACTCGTAGGGCATGTTTGGCATAGCTTTTGCTTATGCTTTTAGTCAGTTTAAGAAGAGAAACAAAAGTTGTAGCCTTTTAAGAGTGTTTGTACGTAACCATATTTTTAAAAGTGCTTAACAGGTTAAAATGGTTTTAAAATTTTTTAATAAGTAATAAAAATGTTATACTAAAGTTTCAAAGTCTTACGCATGTAACGACCCTCTCTTACATGGCCGTCATTTAACTTAAACATGACCATAAACTTAAACTTACTTACGAATAAAGTACATAAATTTTGGAATAATTTTTTTTTTAAACGGATTCTCGCTATAGAATTCTTGACATGAAACCTTAACAGAAGTAATAATTGTTTTCCAAAACTTAGTAACAAATGAATTCTTGAAGAGAAAGAATTCTCAACATATAACTTTAAAAGATGTAATAATCATTTTTTAAAACTTAAATTCATAAACCTAAGATAATAACATAAATTTCTCAAATGTGATAATAACGTAATAATAATCATTACGTTTTAACATAATTATAATTTCCAAATCATGATCCTTTATATAACTCATAATATTAATTTCTTGAAACATAACCATAGTAATTTCCTTGAACTTTTCATTTTAAACATAAGGATAATCATTTAGCAACTATTACTTTAAAGACATTTCTCAATTTAAATAAAACTATTTTCAAAATAATTTTAAATTAAATATTAAAATAAAATCCCATTTAAATGCTCTTTAAAACTTTCTTAACAATTATTTATATATTTCACTTATAAGTTTAACGTCCTAAAAATAACATATTATTTTCTTAAAAGTAAACCTTCTTAAACTAACCAAAACTTAATTTCTTATAACTTAAACTTTTAAGTTTAAGACACTAATTTCTTAAAGCTTTTCTTTTAAACTTTTATAATAATTTCATAAAAACATATCCATAAAATTCATTTCTTAACATAACGTGAAACTCCCATGATCCTTTGTAATTCCAATAAACTTATAATTTTCTTTCTTAAAAATTTTAAGCATTTGTTGCATTGTCTATTGCAACATTTTTAAATCTTGAAATCCTATAGACTAAGGTTGCGTAATCACTATCTCGGTTTTTAAAACATGATTACATAATTTTAATTACAATTTATATGTACATAACTTTTGCAAACTAAAGGCATACATAATTTCATAAAATGAAAACATGCATAAATTTGTAAACTAAATAAAGCGAAAATATTACTTTGTGTAAGCGGTATCCATTCCCATCTTTACCATTCGTCTGTCGCTTACTACTGCCCATCAAGTGCTGCTGACAGGTTTTCTTACCTATAGCACGAACATACTTAAATGAGCTTTCGCTCAGCAAGTAGAAAATTAGTCCCGCAAAACATAATTAAAAATCGTTGTTATAAAAATATGCATGAGCATTTTATGCTTGCTTATCAACTTGATTTATGCTTAATTATTCAAGCTATATCTTATCTTCTTACTTTGGGCCCGACTGATCATACCAGTTGCACGCGCGTCTTAAGAAGTTAGGGTTCGTGAGGTCCCAACGACACCGAGATCATTCATTTCTTTAACATGGAGCCTCCCCATGGGTCAGGAGGTTGGTACGACACCCTTAACTTGTCTTGTAAGTTTCACTTGTCTTATTGTATGTATGCAGTATGACTTATCACTACATGACATCACAATTTCATAATTCATGAATCATAAATCATAATCATACTTGACTTGAAGGCGATTAAACAATATGATTTAAATATTGCATACATCACACATTAATCACAACATATCATCATAGCATATCACATCATATCATCACATAACATATCACATCATAATATAAAACAGTGTAACAAATCACTAATCATGCATTTTCGTAAATCTTTATAAAAAATTTAAATCATTTTATTTTTAAAACTATTCATATTGGTAGGCGAGATTTCTGCTTACTTGGACTCTAAGCTGAGCAGGCCCAGTTGCGTCTCGCTATATCTACAATCTACGTAGCATCCTCAACAGTGCTCCTCGGGTGACTGTGGATGGCTAGGAATGCTCCATGGAGATTTATTACTGCTAAAAAATCATTTCAGACTCCATTACTGCAGTTTGAGCTACCTCAATCTGCATGCAGTCAGTACCAAGTGATTTTTATTAGAGTGAAATTAGCTCGAATGGAGATCGTCATTGCATTCAGAGCGTCAAAACAAGTCGGGAGGCAGTCTTCAATCATCGATTGGAGGTCCAGATCATAAATCCCAAAGTGGGAGTTGACCGGCCGTTGATGGCCATCAATTGGCTTCGTTGGTGGCTGAGCTCAGGCCTACCACCCCTAATTTGACCCTTTTGAGTTGATTAATGTGATCAATTTTTGCTAATTTTGCCTCCATCTGCAAAGATCAAAGACAGGCTTCTCGGCAAAAACCAGTGGCTTCGATCTTGGTTTCTCGATGGTGGTTCGGCCAAATTGGCTTGGGGGTTTTGTTCCCCATACTTGTCTAAGTATGTTGGTGGCTGTGGTGCACCATGCCGTCACATCGAATGGTGGCCCAAGGCTTCTTGCAAAGGTGCATGAAGGTGGAGGCTGATCATGGTTCTTCGGTAGAGTTTCCATGAAATTGGTTAGGGGATTAGTCTCTACGTGATCCTTTGAGTCTTTTCTCCCAAACAATTTGGAGCTATAGGATCAAAAACGGTTGTGTCAGTGGCTGTCATGGTAATGGATGGTGTTGGCCTTTGAACTCCGATGAGAGTTAGTTGGGTCATGAAATTGGATAGGGGAAAATCTTCCCCATCCCGCTTTGACCGTAACCGAGTCACCAATTTGACTCAACGACGGTGGAACGGCCAAAGTTGTGGTTTCACGGTGGCTCCACCGTGAATGGTGGCAGCGGACTCTGATTTTCGACCAATGGCTAGGCTAAGGTGCAATAAGGTTAGAGCTCTTGCTAAACAAAGTATTTTGAACATAATGGTAGTGGCGGTGTCGATCACCGCCGCCAGAGGCGGCAGAAATCGAGGGTGGCATAATGGTGGCAAAGAGCAGCTCCAACGAGGCTTCTTCGGCCAAAATCGACGAGCACCACTGTAACGCCCCAAAGTTAATTAAATGGTATTAGAGTGTTAAATGGTGGATTAGTGTGCCATAATGAGTAATTTAAATTAGAATTGATTATTTTGTGAAAATTAAGGAAAACTTATGTTATTTTAATCTTTTAATAATTTTAATTATTCTAAATTGTTTTTAATTGTTAATTTAAGTTTCAATGAAGCAATTTGATTTTGAAAAAAAAAAAACAGTGTGTGGTTGCACACAGCTTTATGCAACTACCTTTCTCTCCTTTCTTCTATTTATTTCACTTTTTTCTCTCTCTCTCTTCATTTCTCACGCTCACCTCTCTCTTTCTCGTCTCTCTTGGATTCTCTCACTCTCTCTCATCCTCTCTCTAAAATTTTTTAAACAAAATTTGTTTTCAAGCTTTGGGATTGTGGATTGAATGCTCGAGAACGCGATTGAGTAACCACAAACTCGATTCAAGCTTCGATTTAAGGTTAGATTTCAAAATTTCTAAACTTTTTCAATTTTTTAAGATTTTCTTGCATTTTGAAATTTAAGAGTTTCTAAGTCTAGAAAAGCTTTGATCTAAGTTAGATGGACTTAGATTAGCTAGAATGTAAACTTTATTTCATCAAAAACGGATTAGAATCAAGATTTTTCATTTTTTCTCTATTTTCTCTATTTTTGGATTTTTGCAAAAATCTTGTTTAAAACTTGTTTTAAACCATTAAAAAGTGTTCTATTATGATTTTCTATTGTTTATGATGATTATCCATGCCTGGAAATTGAGAAAACAGGTTAGATTTGAAGATTTGGATTCAGGAATGCTGAGACCCGTGCGTGAAAATTTTTAGAATTTCCCAGATCGGCAGGCCGAACTTCGTGTTCGGCAGGCCGGATTCAAAGGATTGGCAGGCCAGATTCATCCGACCGGTAGGCCAAACCTGGAGATGTTCGGCCGACCGAACCTGTTCCTCCGGTAGGCCGAACCAGGGGAACTGGCAAGCCAACCGAGCAAGGGAAAACTTTGTGATTTTCACCCGTTTTAACTGTTTTGAACCCTGATTTAAATTTCAAATTTGTACAATGATTTTATAAACCTAAATGGCACACTAGGACACCATGAGATGATTTAGTATCATAGGATACCTCAGGTTAGATGCTAATGAGCTAAGTTACTATGCATTTAGGATTTGTGCGTGGATCCGCGAAGCTAACATATAGCGGACTGGGATTACGGTGTGAGACGCCGGTACGAGTATTGAGGTAGGACTTCTACCCCCTTCTTTGGTAGCCAATTTTAAAATGCTTTGGCCTAAAAAGGATTTCTATAAAAATGTATTCAAATGACTTATTGATAAAGGATTTTCATTATCTGTTTTCTGAAACAGTGGATTGAGGCGGATTTTATAATAAACTTCATAATGAATACAAATGACTATATCTAGTAAAGAAGAGACTTTATGAATCAGAGAAATATATATATGTATATATATTTTAGGGCATGATGCCATCTCTAAGATCGGGTTGTGTAGTGAACAACCTTGGGGCAGGTCTCGAAACCCAGCTGGGCCACTACGGTGGTGAGTTATGTATGGTTTGCCCAAGAAAGGAAAAATAGTATTCTTTCTGGTTGATTTATTTGAATTATTTTTGAGAGTTTATATTTTATTGAATTTCTCATTTGATTATTTATTTGTTGATGGTTCCAGTTCATTCCGACACGTTCATCTGATTTTAAGAAATTTCTTTTAAAGTTAAATAATTTTCAAATATAGTCCTACTAAGCCTTTCGCTCACGTTTCTATTTGTTTTAAAATCTTAACCCTAGGTGGATATCAGCATAGGATTC
>CAMOHE010053509.1:0-57356 GCA_946598075.1 Artocarpus hirsutus
AACTTTGAACATTTTGGTATTGAGCAGTGATTTTTCGTTGGGCCTTAAGGTGTAAGGCCCATTTCTGGATGCGCAGAACAAATATCCAAACCATTTCTTGAAATATTAACATAATAATTATTAAAAGAAACATTAAACATTTGTTCAAACAACCTAGAAACAGAAATCAAATTTCTACCAAAACTAGAAATGTAAAAAACATTGTCCAAAATTAAAAACTTATTTTTAAAATAAAGTTTAATGACTCCCACTGCTCTTGCTGAAATAACCTCTCCCGTTTCCACTCTCATCGTTTGTTCCCCGTCGACAAGCTCCCTTGAAGAACTAAGCATCTACAGAAAAGAACAAACATGGTTAGTTGCCCCTAAATCAATTATCTAAGGTGAAGTATCATCTTCAACTAAACAAGCTTCTAAAACGAGTAAATCTAATTTACCGTTCTTCTTTTTACCTTTAAGCTCCTGAAGATACTTTTTGCAGTTTCTCTTCTAATGCCCATGTACACCGCAGTAGAAACATTTTCCTTTGGGCTTCTTTTGCTTTAAGCTCTTGTTGTTGCTTTTGTTCTTCTTAGGTTGCCCTCCATTCTTAGACTTACCACTTCCGTTAGTTCTCTTTCTCTTCTTATTCTTTCGAGCAAAAAAGGAGGATTGAGCTTTTGCAACATTTGCCTCAGCTTCTTTAGTCTTTTCTTTTGAAATAGACTCAAAGTTTGCAGCTCATTAAGCAACTCAGTCATATTATATTTCAGCTTGTTCATGAAATAGTTACTTTTGAATTGAAGAAACGTAGGGGAGAGGGTTTCCAAAATCATCCCCACCTACGTGGCTTCATCTATGACCGCCCCGTTCACCTCAGCCTCAGGGAGATAGTTAACCATGTTGAGAACATGTTCTCTAACTGAGATCCCTGCCTTCATTTTGGCATTCATTACCACCTTAACAACTTCATGACGTGCCTTTTCAGAAGACTCGTCAAACATGTCTTGCAAAGACTGCATTATCTCATAAGCAATCTCCATGCTTTCGTGCTTCATCCTAAGCACGTCAGACAGGCCAGCCAAAAGGAAATAGTGGGTTTTGTTGTTTACCTCGATCCAACGATCATATGCTTTTCGTACATTATGAGGGGCATAGGTAGCAGGCGATGGAGGACATTCCTCCGTGAGGACAAACTTGTAATTTTTACAAATTAGTACTATATTCATGTTACTTTTTCGCTTGACAAAATTATTTTCGATTAATTTTTCATTTAAGAGAATAGCGATGATTTGATTAGACATTGTTGTTGTAATAAATAAATAAAATGACATAAATTAAATGGTTGTTTAAATATCATAAATATATGTTTTGGAATAGTAAAATGATGCATGATGCATATGAAAAACACATAAAAAATTTTACTAATTCCATCATTATTCAATTTTAATAAATAAAGTGCCGTCGTAAGGTAGGTCAAATTATTTATGAATTGAATTGAGACATTCTTAATTAATAAAGATATTCAAAATATCTCATATTTTCTGTATTTATTAATAACCGTTTATTTTTGGTCAAGATATTATCAACAATTTAATTATATCCTTACGAGTGTGGCCCACTATTTTAGATTTTAATAACTGAACTCAAAATTGCCGTCGTAGGGTAGGTCAATTTTGAAATACATTGTAAAATCCTACCTCTTGGAAGCCAATCTTGTTATTGATTTAAGTGGACACCCTCCATAGGGAGGACAAAATCAAAGCGTCACGAGGCGCCACCTAAATCGCATGGTGTTGTGCTAATAGTGGAGACCGTAGGTTATATTGCCATATTACCTTCTCCCACTCATTATTTTAAAAGATGTGTTTTATCTTATAAAACATCATATGTTTCATAACTCTAAAAAATAAAAAAAAAATTAATTACAAAGTTATATTATGTGTTAATAGAATCCCATTCTACTTACACTTAAATAAATTACCAGATTTTCTAAAAATCTAAATTTATTATGAATTATCTAAGTTACCCAATATTAAACAATTTAAAATTAGATAACTTAAAATTAATGTGAATTTTACCAAATCTTAACTATTAAAACTAAATTTATATTATTCGGTTGATTAATAAATTAAGATTCTATAAAACCAACCCAATTAATTTAATTTTATTAAATTAATTCTAGCACATATTAAATCATTTTGTAATCACCTTTATAAAAAAAATAATATGCAAATGTATACATGTCATGTTATAATAACTCTAAGTAGGCACTTTCCTAGATGACATGTTATAATGCATGAACATGTTATCACAATCATCACATGAAGATAAAGCAAAAAAAAAAAAAAACAATGAATTTTTGATCGAGTCCTTTTGGATAATTAAAATTATAACCTATAAAAAAATAAATGAAAATTACATGGGTTTTCTTGTAATAACATAAGTGCCAGCTCCATTATTGTAGTCTTGATTGAATGGATTACTGCATAAAACACTGGTGGGTTACCTTTTGAATTTGAAAGGCCCAAGTTCTCAATTGGGTCACCAAAGAACTTCATCTTCTTTGACACTCCATGTGTAGCCAGTATTTTATTCTTCTCCGTAGATGTGCAGTAAACGGAAAAAAATAGCCGCCCCTTTTTTTTTTTTAAGCTCCACATCTATGTGCAGTAAAGCTGCACATTCAAAGTCATCATTCAATGCACATGTAAATAGCACTTAAAAGCAAGTCATATCTGTTTTTTTTAATATATATATGCATAAAGCACGTGGGCCTTCATATTGCACATAACTGCATTAAATGCAGCCCACATAGTGCATTATTATCCTTTCTCTCCCTTTTTTTTTTAATTGGTCTTTCAATCTGGACATTAGGTGCATTAAATGCACATTAATGAAGGCAACTCTCATGGATGGAAGCGTATGGGTATAGATAAGCTGGCTTTTAGGTGCAGCAAGTGAAGGAAAAATAATAATAATAATAATAAATTATAAAAAATCTATACCTTTTTATGAGCTTACACAGATTAAATCTAATCAAACTAAAAATAAAATTATCAATCCAAAAGAACCATATAAATAACGACTAAAAATCCATTCATAAAATAATCATTCATTATATGAACAAAAATTGCAAAGATTCAAAGTGCCCACAAACATCATCAAGATCATGATATTGTCAAGATAAAATCATGTTAATTAAAATTATATATGCTATAATCCGCTCTGATGCCATTTGTTGGAATTAGATATGAAATGCAGCAGAAGCAACGGATGTTAACAAACAAAAAATTTTCTTAAAACTTTGTTCATCAGAAATAGCTATATAATTTTAATTAATAATATAAAGCATTGAGAATTTTATTAACCCTTTTGATGACTATCAGGATATCCTAACTTTCCTCCTTGATATCGCGGTCTTCCAAGCCAGGCCTCTACACCAATGAAAAGACGAGTAGGCATCAAACTGCAATAATGAATTAACCTCACACTTTTCTGAATCTACTATGTACTTAACACATGATACAACAGTTTTTTTTTTCAGAGAAGAACTCTCAGTTTTTCTCTATGTGAAAGTTACATGAAAATGAATGATCTGTTGAGATAACTGTTATCTCCATCTTTTTATATCTGAGCAATTGGTTATTTTTTTAATTAATTTTAAATTTAAAATAACCACCATATCAGATATATGAGAAAGGGATATACTTTATATTCCTTATTCTTTTGTTATTCTAAAAACGAATAGCAAAAAAAAAATATTCGTTTAACTTTTATTAGATATATATATATATATATATATATATATATATATATATATATAAGCGTTTACGTGAACATAAACTCACGTTTACGTTACGTTTTGTTTTTTTTTTGTTTTTTGTTTTTTACGTAAAGAACGTTTACTAAATGTTCTTTTACATATATAAATATATATAATAAAATCTTTTATATATATATATAAATATAAGATTTGGTTAAAAACCATATATATATATATATATCTAAATTCAACAATAAACCACATTTATTTAAAATTAGATTTTTAAATTAATCAATTAATTATTTAATTTTGTGTCCATTTAAGAAAAGACAAAAGATTGTCCCACCACACATGTTATCACAAAATTAAAATTATATTCAAATAATCTTATTATTTAAATATTATTAATTGATTACTTTAAAAACCATATTTAACTAATCTCATTAGTTAAATATAATCAATTAACAAATTAACTATTGCTCAGTTAAATTCTGATAATATTTATCACGTTACATTATGTGTCATGGAGAACATTTTTCTATATCACATTAATAATTCAAGTGTGAAATAATTACTTCAGAATTCAATAATTTCAAATTACATATGTATAATTTATTCTTATGTATTAAATCCAATATAGTGTCACAGAGGTGGCATTGGGGACCTATGGACCTATAATCCAAGCTCCAATAAATTTGACAATTAATCAAATTCTTTAATTAATGTGCCAAATTTATTAGTTTCAGTGTTACTTCACTAAAAACCTGAAATTAAACTCTTGAGATTATAGTAAAATTACTCAAAGAAAATTAACGAGTAGTCCATTGATATAATCATTATATATAAGTCAGTCATACATAAATAGTTCATAATAAGAGCTAGGTTTAATTTTCGTTTACCTCTCTTATTATATCTTTATCCTTGAGTTTCAATAATTCTCTAATAAACAGTTAATTCATAATCTTATGATGAACGAGCACTCTACTGTTCAAACCTTGAATTATCACTCAAGAGAATTATTTTTCTAACTTTCATAAGGAAGGAATGGATTCCATATCTGTATAATATTATTCCTAGCCATTTATTACATTATGTTTCCAAGATACTAAGTTATGATCTGTGTTTAGACAAATCTTATTATGCAAATCAAAAAACATAATGTCATAAATATGAGTCTAATAAATACTCAAGATTAAGACTATCAAATATATGGTCATCATAGTGATAAATTTGAATACTCTATTTATAGCGAATGATTATTAGAGATTCATAATTTATTTGGTCTAGTCCTATATAACCTCATGATATAAAGTACTTCTAATCCAATGTCTCCACATTAATAGCCTAGATAAGACTATTTCATTTTAAATAAGATTGGACTGTACTTGTAATATTTAATTAAAGATCCCAAACTTTAATTAATTATTATGGACTATTTAGATTATTATCTACAAATTTTATTCCTAAGCATATAACACTTATATGCTAAATTTATAGTCATATAAATAACCATGGAATTTCCTTGATGTTTATAAAAGTATTCATAGTACATATATGCAACCAAAATAATTATAAATGTCATTTTATTTATTTATTATTAATATGTATAATGTCACAACTTTTAGGGCACCAAACCCAACATAAAGTTCTCACATGCTACAGTAACAATAAAAAAATTACTACAATATAAAGTTCTCATATGCTCCACTAAAAACAGTTTTAACCATCTTACCAAACACCCTATAAAGAAACTGAAAAAGTTTCAAAAACAAAAATAAGAAGCCTCTTTCTCACCCCCCCAATTCACAAATCCACTTGACTAAAACCTACCCTCCTATGGTCAATATGCTTTGACATTCAATCTTGCTTCCTATATTTATTTTTAAATTTTACAGCTTAAATTTATTTATTTTTAATAGTCATAGAACAATTTTCTTTAAAACCTATTTCTTATTTGAGGATTAATGTTTATGCTATTGTGAATAAAATCCTAGGATGCTTTTAAAATTGTTCCTATTTTTTAAAGATAATTAGGCATTATGTTGCCACACCTTTTCAGCTCGATATCAAATTTATTGCCATGGTTATGAAACTTTCAAAAGTTTGTCATGTTTTTTTAAAGTAAAGCGTGTGTTGGTCATTTTTTAATTAACACTAGAGTTTTCATATCAAAGTTCTTCCGTCTCATGCCTTCTCATATTGTCGTGTGACAAGCCCTCTTGCTAATGTCTATATTAAAACTAGCTAATGTCTCAAATGTTCGTGCATGTTGCCTTGTGGCCATTTGCATTACATTAGTCAAAATTCCTTCATTTGAGATCCTTATTGCTGCAAATCTCCAAGAGCTACCATCAAGACAGACCAATTCTACGATGAGGCTAGCCAAATTTCCAAAGTCACAATAAGACTGAGCGGATTGACGATAATTGGTAGGCCTCGAGGAAAGCACCAAATTAAATCTCACTTTTAACGTTGTCGTTAATTAGTGTAGTAGTAAGTATGAGTCGTTCTCACAAAAGATTGAGTTATTTAATAAATTAATAAATTTCTAAGTAAATAAACTGGGAGTTTTGAAATGATGAACTAAATTAATAAAAATAAAGAAAACAAAAATAAATAAATAAATAAAATGAAAATAGATTGCGCAAGATTATAAACAATGATGATTAATTCGGTTGAAGGATCATTTGCCACTACTAGACAACAAATTTGTAATTGATCACAGAAATATTCCCAATTCTGTATTGAAACTACCAATCATAGGTACAATAAGTTCTGCTTTCTCAATCTTTCTTCAGTTTGTCGTTAAGGAAAACACATTCTTCACTTAATCCCTTCCCCCTAAATAATCTAGAATAAGCTCTTTAGATTCAATCCAATAGAAGCATTATGTTAAGAAATATAGATTAATATAGATAACAAACAAACAAGTTCAGATTGTTCAACCTAGATTACGTTCCTCGCCGCAATCACACAATAGCCTCTTACAATCGTAGACCACAGTTTACTACTAATAATTAGAAAATCAAGACACTTACGAGTCATGAATTTCTAATCTAGCAATAGATTATTATTCTATCTCACTTGGTTGGCCACTCCAAACAAAATAAAATAAAAATCATAAACATTAAAAATAGAGAAACATAAACAATTTTGATTGGAAAAATTGGAAATAATTCTAAAATAGCAATCACATAACCATGTTTAGGGTTTTGACATCACCCTTAACCAAAGAAAAGTTAAGCCTAGCATTATTGCACAAGTAAACAACAAAAAATAAATAAAAGACATATGGAGTTCAAGAAAAAAGAAAAAGAATACAAAAACTCTTTTATAATCTTGAAGAAATTTCCATGCGGACGAATCTCCTTGAGTTTTATTAAGTTTCTCTTCATGTTTTTCTCTATTTTCTCTCCAAAAGGTGGCTAAAAAAATATGATAAAAATGATTAAAAATGTGCCCTTAAGTCTTATATTTAAAGGTTCTAAGTTGGGATCAAAATGGGAAAGATTGGACTTAATTCGGATGCCAAATCATGGTTTTTACACTACCCAGCGCTGTGGCACCCTATTCCTAGTGCTGTGGTGCCTCGAAAAATTTCACGTTGGCTCCTACCTTAGCGCCTAGGTGCCCTAGCGCCAATGACGGAGATAGGGGCTTGACCCCCCTAGCTTTTTTTTATTTTTTATTTTTTTAATATAGTGATTTTAATATTAATATAGAAGGTATGCGTATAAATTGTACTTGGTCCCCCTTAAACTAATAATTCTCTACATTTTATTATGCCAACCATTTAGATTTAAAAAAATTCAATTTTTTCATAAACATTAGTATAATCTAGATAAAAAGAAAAAAAAATTTGTCCCCTACCAATAAATTCTGACTCTATCATTGCCCAGCTCCTACACGCTCGTATGCTGATATGGGTGGCGCTTAGGCGCTCTTACCTTGGAATTTTGCTTGAAAATGCTCTGAAGCGGCATCTAGGTGCCCGTTTTCACATCCTTAGCACCCAGTAAATGCATCCTTTTAAGCTCCAAATTATTTCTAAACCTCCAGAACACGTACAAAACACAAAAACACAAATAAAACACAAAAAACTTGAGAGTAAAGCAAGGAAACATGGAAAGATTAATTAGAAAATTATATCAAATTAAGCCCTTATCACCACCGGTGCCAGATCTAACCTCCTCTTCCCCCTTTGTTGTGAGGTCCAACCCCTCCCTTCCTTCCCCCATATTTGCGAGAATAAGCACCCTCTCCCTGTCGTCGCCAGATTCAACCCCTTCCCATCACGCCACTCCCAACACTTCTCTCTGTCCGTTGACAAAACTTTTTTGTTGAAAATTTTTTTGATGAGGTTTTTTTTTTTGAGAATTGAAATCTATGTTTTTTTAATTTGATTTTTTAATTATCAAATATTTTTATTTTCCTAGTATACCCTTCTAGATTAGATAATATGCCTTGTACATGATGCATTCAGTTAAGAACTTAACTAAAGTTGTGTTTGGAGCTTCAGTTCTAATCTATTAGTTACAACTATAAATAGTATAAAACTCTTAACAGCTACAGTACAAATCAAAAAGTTACAAGGTGTAAAGCTGTTACATGCTACAGTTCTTAAACTTAAAACGTCAGTTACAATTGAAGTTCTAAATGAAAATTAAAATTTGACAAAAAAGCTTATAGGCCGTTTAGAAGAACAGTTGTAATCAACAGTTTTGGTTTGAGAACTATACTATATAAGAACTTTATATTATTTACAGTTGAAACTAATGGTTACAATTCCTCTTCAAAATAGCCTATTAATTGCCAACAAAGGGCATGTTTGGCACATCGTATTGTATGATATTGTATTGTATTGTATTGTATACAAAAATATAATATAATATAATATAATATAATGTGCCAACAAGCAGAGTTTGAGACCAATTTTTTTGAAATAATTTTAAAAAAATCAAAAGACTAAAATGTCCCCTCTTTAGGACTAATTTTACATCGCACTAAATAGAGTCGCCTGTGGAGAACGACAAGTCGTCCTTTTAGAGTCCATCAGGATTTTTAAAAATGACTTTTTAGGAAAATTTTTTTGGTCAATGAACTCTTTTTTTTGGTCAGTTTTTGACAAAAGAAAAAGTAAAAAAGCTTTTTAGACATGAAAATGGGTTTAGTTTTTTTTTTTCATCTTGTTTAAGTTTTTTATTTTGCTATAGTTTTTTTTTTATCTTTTAAGAAAAATTGGGATAATTTTTTTACATAAAAAAACATATTTTTAGTACCAAAAAAAAGAAGAAGGATCATTTCCTCAGTTGAAATTTTTTTTTTAGCCTTTTTTTTCAAATTATCCCGTCTTCTTCCTTAGAATCCTCCGTAGGGGAGAGAGAGGGAGGGTGTGAAGTCACTTGTGAAGTGAGGTTGATTGCACCGTCCGGTTAACCATGATTGGACAATGGACGAGCATAGCGAAGGAGGCAGTCGATCGCGCACTCATTATAGCCAAGTTCTGTTGCTTCCTTCACGTCACCACCAACTACGTCTGCTCCTCTACTATCGTCCGTACCCACCCTATCGTTCTCAACTCTCTCTCTGTCTCTCTCTCTCTAAGAATGAGCGGTTTCCTGGTGCTTGCAGGTGCACGGTCCCAGCATGCTCCCCACCCTGAACCTGACCGGCGACGTGGTCATCGCCGAACACGTGTCACACCGCCTTGGGAAGGTTTCTCGCGGCGATTTGGTGCTGGTTTGCTCCCCTCAAAACCCTAGAAAGATCGTCACCAAGCGCGTCGTAGGATTGGAAGGCGACAGAGTCTCTTTCTTCTTGGACCCCAACTTCGGCGACAGATACCGAACTGCCGTGGTATGTTTGTGATTGATTTCCATTTTGTTTTGTTCATTTTCGGATAAATTTGATTTTTCCTTTGTTTTTCAGTATTTTATTTCATTTTACGGATTCATTTAGAGAAGCTTATTGTCAATTTCTCTTGTTCATGGTTAATTTAGTTGCGAATTGTATTGTTATAGCCTAGATTCATTTCACGTTATAGAATCGTTTTTTGGGCGTAATTCCATGTAGTTCTTGGATTTGGATAAGTGTAGTGTGAGAGTTTAGGTTTGGAAGGGCTGCAATGTGGTGAAAATGGAGTACCCAAATTAACTAAATTGGATGGAAATGGAGTTTTAAAATGCTAAAACGATGGAGGACTGTAAGAAAGAAAGAAAATATGAAGAGAAAGAGAAGGGAAGAAGAGGAAGCAAGATTGGGGAATTTTCTATATCATTAATGTTAATTCTTCGTTGCAATAACAAGCTTTACTCTCAAGAATTATCTATGTTGAAGAAAATGACCTGGAAGCGAAACTAAAATGAGTTGGAAAGGAAACTAACTGCTACAAGTAGTGGAAACAACTATCCAATCCAACAATTAATGAAAAGAAACTCAATGAAATAGTTTGGGAACGTTATTCAGACTCTTATAAAAAAATGAGGAAAGAGAACATGATCGATAGCCAAGATCCGAGGCCATACTTTCTATATTTTAACATATTGATATGCCTTATAAGCTATTCTTGTTTGGTAACACTATCGTTGTCATCATTTTGAAGAAATTGATTTTAGATGGTTTGAGTAAGGTTGTTGCAAGATTTTTATATTTTAGGGAAGAGAACATGACTGATAGCCAAGGTCAAGGCCATACTGTCTATATTTTGAACATTTTGATATTCCTCATGCATTATCCTTGGTTGTCATCACTATAGTTGTCATCATATAAAAGAATTTGATTTTAGATGGATTGAGTGAAGAGTGAGTAATGTTGGCTCTAAGATTTCTGTATCTTCTAAATAAGACAGTTCTAGAGGACATAAAATCTCTCTAATAGGTTTACAAAGTCTTAAAAGTTCTTGGTCTTGAATCAGTTTATTGTAGCTTCTCTTAGAGACCCTGAGGATGCTGTACTTTCCTTCTTTCCTAGTGTGATTGCTTCTGAAACCTAGGCATACTTGGGGATTTTAGCATTCATGCTTGTTTTTGTCTTATTTCCTTTTTATATAACCTTAAGACGAACTCTGGTTTCTGCTAGAAACATTTCAAATCTTGGGCATCAACTAATAAAAACGACAGGGTTATTTCCATTAGACTGACTTTTACTAACCTTTGATGGCACAAAGTGCCTGTGATAATGGGGGAAGATGTTGCTAGCGCAAATTAAGAGCGTTTGCCCATTGGTGTTGAATCATGTGATAAATAAACCTTTGGAGTGCTAAGGATTTATTTCATTCACCAGGCTGCTGTTTCTTATACATGTGATCAATAAGCCTGATAGCTTGTGGCTATAGTAAGGATGAGAAAATCCGGGTACTGCTAGATTGCTCAAATGTATTGGTGAACTTCATTGTGAGCTAATAGATGGGGCTTTTATTTTAAACATTGATTTGAGCTGCTGGGAAATAAGACTCTGTTAAGTATCTTAACCTGTGGCTGGTTATTCAACTTTAACATTTCATTTTTTAGTTCCGTTATCCTCACTTTAAATCCTTATCCCTAACCGCTTCTAACTTCCTTTTTCATAAAAGCATCCTTTTGGGGATGCTGCTCATATAGATCTTAGATGCTTTGGTTTCTGATCTTAATTTCTTTGTTGCATTTGGATGAGTAGGTCCCTAAGGGGCATGTTTGGATTCAGGGTGATAATGTATATGCCTCCAATGATTCACGGCATTTTGGGCCTGTACCTTATGGCCTTATTCAAGGAAAAGTGTTTTTCAGGGTAATTCTTGTACTATTCTCTCCTTTTTTGTCCTATCCGCTTAATTCTATTGTCTAATATATTTGCCCTTATGATAATTTAAGCTGCAAATTTTGTCATGAGAATTGTATGTGTAAATACTTGCACGATAATAAAGTCTCTTTGAGCATACACTTGATAGAATCTTTTGTGCATCAAACTCCCTTTACAATTTTGAACGGAAGAAAATGGTTCCTGTTTTGTGTTTCTCCTGTCCATAGGCGTTAGAAGTTGCCTTTCCTTAATCTTTCTCGGCTTATGGTTGTTATCAAACACACAAATAACCAAAACCAATGTTGGAGACTAAATGGATTTTGACTAAGCATTTATACTAGAATTTTCAGACTTGCTTGTTTAACCACCGTTCTACATTAAGTTTGTTTATTCCAACTTTGTTTATTTTCTTTTTGTCATTAGGTATGGCCTCCAGATGGCTTTGGGCCCCTTGGTAAAGATTGAAGGGATCATACATTTTCAATCGGAATCTATTACTTGCATTCTCTTGGCATCACTTGACTTTGTTTTTGTTTCCATGTTAGAGCATTGACATAAATGATAAAACGGTTGGTTCTGGCTTGTGAGGTGTTCGTTTCATTTCAACATTGCAAGCCCTCTGCCTAGCCTTGTTTTTTGTTTTTTGTATTTTTCTTGTTTGGACCTGATCCTAATCATGTTTTTGCTCTTCGTTTATATGTCAATAGGCTACAGAAAATTTCTTTGGCTGTTCTGTTAAGATTGGCAAACCACATTTGGTTGTGTTCGCACTATTTAATTTCACTCTAGAACACTTTAAAATCATGAATGTTTTCTTTTCTTTTGATTTATACCTGCTAGGGATGAACAACGGGTAGGTTGGGTGGATTTTGAAAATTTTCAACCAACTCAAACTCGGGTCATTCGGTTTGAGCATCATTAAAAAGAGAGCGAAAAAAGTTTCAACAATTCTACCACAAATGAGGGATAAAGGGGAAAATAATAATAATAATAATAATAATATTATAAAAGAACTTAAAAAGGCATTGGTCTCTTTTTTATTGAACATGTTGAAGCCAGTCCAATTGTTCTTTATCCATTCCTTTATTTTACTGCTCAATAAAATATATAATCATTACTCGGCACACTCCATTTGAATTAAATTGAACATAAAGATTTCTTTCATTTCAGTTTTGTACACAATAATCAGGCACACATATTACTGCCAAAAAATTATGTTCGTGCATTACTTCCATGGTCTCGGCGTACAGAAATGTTTGTGTTTGCAGTTTAATACATATTGCTTGTGGACGAAAGCTCTCTCTCTCTCTCTCTCTCTCTCTCTAATTTGCTACGGAGGAAAAAAAAAGCACAAAAATAGATATCAATTCCACAGTTCCACGTTAAACCACACAATTTCACAAAGCAACCTAAGGGAAATAGCAAACACAATACAGTACCAATAAATAAAGTTAATGGTCAGTGGTAACAAAAACTTTGAATTGAAAATATTTGGCTTCATCAATTATCACGATAACACAAAGGTATTGTATGTACATGTATTACAAACGAAAGTGGTCCTTAAAAGGTGGACATGTATAGCCTGACTTTTTTACATAACAAATACACAGGTTCAAATTTTAAATTTACAGTTGCATGTAATCTGGATATATGCTATGTCTTAAACTGATGGATTGGTTCCAAGTGAAGTGGCAAGTTTTGAATCTGAAGAAGGTTCTCTAATATGCCCAATATGCCCCCACAAGACGGTGCTCTCATTGGAGATATCGATCTTCTCATGAGAGCATCTGCTAATTGATCTTTGGATGAAATATGGGAGACAACAAATGAGCCGCGAGCAACATGGTCGCGAACAAAATGATAATCTATGGAGATGTGTTTCAGCTTGGAGTGAAAGACCGGATCAACGAATAGATAAGTTGCCCAAATTATCACTAGAAATTGAAGGAGAGGAAGAGGACAAAACATGTAACTCACATAAAATTTTTTTTAACCATAGAACCTCAACCGCACAAGAAGCTAAAGCACGATACTCGGCTTTAGTTGATGATCAGGCAATTGTCTTTTGCTTTTTGGAACACCAAGAGATTGCATTCCCACCAATGTAGACAATATAAGCCGATGTAGATGTTCGATCATCTAGATCACCTGCCCGGTTGGCATCAGTGAAGGCAGTGAGTTGGAATCCTTGTTTTTGTTTTAGGAACAAACCATGATGCATGGCTGCCTTACGGTAATGAAGAACCCGCTTGGCAGCCGACCAATGAGTCTTGGAGGGTCTGCGCATAGGCAAGCTTGTTGACAGAGTAGGAAATGTTAGGACGAGTGAAAGACAAGTATTGAAGGGCACCAATAACACGTCTGAACTGGGTGGCATCAGTTGGAGGAGATCCGTCATTACGACGTCGAGGTTTAGTGGAAAACATCGGAGTAGTGCATTCCATTGCACCTGCCATATTCACTTTTTCAAGATTTATGTTTGAGTGAGAAGAAGGCTAGATGGTGTCGGAAGAACTTCAACGCCAGGAAAATAGTGAAGGTCACCTAGATTTTTTGACTGAAAAACACCGAGCCAAGGCATCAAGAAACTATGAGAGAAAGAATTGTTTCCTGTCACAATGAGGTCATCTAAATAAACCTTCCTGTCAGAATGAGGTCATCTAAATAAACTAAGAAGTAAAGGGTGATAGCATTTTTGTGAAAAATAAATAGGAAGGTGTCACTTTTGGAGTTGGTAAAGGGTTCATTGTACCATACCCAAAGAGCTTGTTTGAGGCTACAAATAGTCTTGCGAAGTTTGCAAACAAATGATGGATTATTGGAGTTTAAAAGCCCCGGAAGTTGTTGCATATAGACTTCTTCCAAAAAGGATCCCTACAAAAAAAAAAAAAAAAAAAAAAAACATAATTGACATCCAATTGTTATAGAGGCCATCCGTTAGTCAAAACAATACTTAAAATAAGACGTATTGTGGACAGCTTGACAACAGGGTTGAATGTATCATGATAATCAATCTCGAGATGCTAGTGTAGTCTTTTGGCTATGAGAATCGCTTTTTATCGAGAAATAGAACCGTCACGATTGCATTTAACGGCAAAAATCCATTTCCAACTAACAACATTTTGTGACGAAACATTAGGGACAAGATCCCAAGTACCATTTCAAAAAAGTGCCGTAAGTTCATCGGATGCTCTCGCGAGTAGAGTCAAGAGATTCGGGAAGTGAATGTTTTGTGGCAGCTTGTAAAGACGCATCGGTTTGAAAATATAATTTTGAGACCGAGTTTTCATGATATGAGCGGGAGGTTGTAATTTGGATGGAGCATTAGAGAGCAAAGTTGATTTTTGGAGCAGGTGTTGAGCTAGAGGATTGATTTTTGTTTGAGACAAGTGGAACGCATTTAGAGGAAGTTTCCACATTATGTGGAGACAAAGTAGAAATTGATTGGGAGGTAGAGGCCAAAGGTGTAAAAGGTTCATGTCAATCAGGTAATGGGAGATACGTAGCGTTTTCAGGAGCAACAACCGGAGGAGATAATATTGGAGAGGTGGAGGGCGGAGAAATAAGAGGGTGCTAGTCGTATGGGAGCTTAAATTTGAATTTTAGTGGGGAGACATAATTTGGGTAGAAGCAACTAATTGAGAAGATAATATACGAGTAGTGGATGATGGAGAAATAGTAGGAGAGACAATGGGATGGGCACTTGAATTTAAATTTAAGCTAGGAGATTTAGAATTTGAATTTGAGCTCGTAAAATTAGCATTTGAATTTAAGCAAGTGGAGTTACCTGTTACCGTGGGCAGTTTCAGCAATGATGGGAAAGAGACTTGATTATAGGGGCATGAAACAGAAGCAGCTGAAGGCATAGAAGGCACGGATTGTATAGGAATAGAAGTAATAGGTGCTTCAGCGCGTGCAGGTGAGAAAGGAAAATAATTTTGTAAATCAAATGAAAGAGTAGAAAGTTTAGGAAATTCAATTTCAACAAAATGGACATGTCGAGAAATATAAATTTTAAGAGTGACAATATCCTTGCACAGATAAGCACTTTGATTGAGTGAATTCCCAAGAAAAAGACAGGGTTTAGATTTAGGATCAAGTTTATTGGAATTATATGATTTAAGCTGGGGAAGCTGAAACACTTAAACACTCTTATAGGGTATTAGTATGATGGATCGAACCATAAACACTGTAGCATGTGAGAGTTTTACATTGGAGTAACCTTTTGTTTTTACTGTAGTTTTTACTGTAGCATGTGAAAGCTTTACAATCTTTCTAACTGAAAAGTTAGTTAAAACCAACCAATGTCAAACAGGCTATTATAATTTAGTTGTTGACGAAAAAGTATTTCATAAGAAGAGATAAAATTAAATATTTTTGTTCGAAGCCTATTAATTAAATAAACTCCAGTTTGAAACGCATCAGACCAAAATTTTTTAGAGAGATGAGCTTTGTCTAGCAGTGAGAGACCAGTATCAACAATTTATTTATGACAGCATTCAATGGTACTTCTATGTTCTGGAGTGTGTGGAGGGGTTTTAAGATGTTGAATACCCATAGATGACAAAAAAATTTTCTAATGTAGTGCATTCACCATCACCATCGGAATAAATAAGGACAACAGGTTTATTAAAAAGTGCCTCTACAATTGCTTCATATTGATGAAAAATGGAAAAAAAAAAAAAGGTTTTGTAACGCAACAGATAAAGCCAAAATATACTTAGTAAAAGGATCAACAAATATACCATATACTGAAAACCATCAAATGACTTAATAAGAGAAGGACCCCACACATCAGTATAAATAAGAGATCCAATAATCCTCGACTAACCTAGATAGATTCACCAAACGGAAGGTGTTGACCCTTATTACATAGACAAGATTCACAAAAAAATTCTGAAGACAAAGTAGACAATAAGGAAATTAAATTAGACTGAGCAAGAAATTGAGTAATTTCTGAAGATAGCGGTAGACTTAGTGCCCTAAGGATTAGATAATATTATTGTTTTAGAGACATTTGATCATTAAAGAATTTATTATTTATGTTATATATCAAATATGCTTTCTTTATATTCATTTATGTTGAATATATGATGAGTAAATAAAAGTTTGAGATTGTCATTGTAAACCTTTAACAACATGCATGTGATGAACAGATTATGTAAAAGACATGAATCTTAAGGTGATGATTTAAATATAGAAGGACCATAATCAAGGGAATAAAGTTGAACGTTTTATTCATGTTAAGATTGTTATGTTGTCTATTTTCTTAATGAGAGATGACTTATCTTGGTCATCAGAGTAGAACTCAACGAATAGAGATATTGGTGATGATATATTGGATGGGGACTAAAGATGAATTGATTTAGCTAATAATTTTGTTTGAATAAATCATTTTATTTTAAACAATCATATGTGTTAGATCTTAATCTTGAAAAGAATTAATGCGTCTGTATTCTTAACATGTGTCTTCTAATGTACTAAAAGATGACATCTTAAATTAAATAAAGGTGTGCATACAAATACGTTAGGGATATACTCTTGATTGATGTAGACTCGTTATTCATAGATGTAAAATCCATAGCTCTTTTGTAGATTTAATTTTATCCTCTTATATGCATTACCCTGAAATCCAAAAATTAGAGCACTTAGCTATTTAGATACATTTGTGTAACCAAATGGTATATCAATTGTATTAGTTATAAATAATAACTATTTCAATAGTGAGGTAATGGAACCTAAGATAAATATAACTGAGAAGGTAAAACAGAATTTATTCTTAAGTTGATTACGCATATTCTATGGGGATGTTATAGATGAATAACTTGTTGGAGTTTTGTAATTTATATATAGTTTGAGAATGCAGCTCTAAACTTTTTGTAGAACAGCTCTAGAGTTGATAATTATAAAATGAGCATGTTGAGGACGTTTCATTTTATAATTATAGGAACATGATCTATATATGTCTATCGGGTCCCTTTTGCTAGCCTACATATTTTTCGGTAATGATATAGTGTGTTTTTCAAATTGATAACTTATATTAATTCTATAATTGCTTCAAATTTAGTTAATTGAATTGTAAAAATTCATGTTAGTTTATTATTTGAATTAATTTCATGGATGAATCAAGCTAAATATGTATTATTTGTATATATTTTATTTTTTATAGGATTATCGCCATATGACTATTTTACTCAGAAAACTTATGTATTGGGTTATTTGAATTAATATTGTGGCTTTATAAAAGATTCTAGGGTTAGATAAAATGGGTGGGTCATTATCCAAACAGGTTAACATAGGTTGGATGGTAGATCTGTTAAAAAAATAGTACGCAGCTGAATTTTAAAATTTTTTAATATCAGAGTATTTTTCAAAACACAAGTTTGACACACAATATGCATAAATTAACAAGATCTTACTAACCTCATTTGCCGAAAAGCTCCCGCAATCGATGAAGAGAAAAGACGTTACAGAAGGACCTCAACTAACTAGCCTTTTTTGCTATTTTCTATCCACGACCAGTGTATGTGTGGGCACACTCGTACAGCTCTTCCACAGGTGGCTCTCTTTCCAACCAATAGAGAAATACCTAAAGCTATAGTTTGTGATTCGTGAACAACAGCTCTCCAAGGAGTTTCAGAGTCTCGCTAGAAGAGCACTTAGTCTAGATTTCCCAACTGATCTAAATAATAATGAGTCTCACTCCCCTTTTATAGTGGTTGAGCCTAGGGCTCAGCCCTTATCAGATAAGGCCTCAAAAATTTGAACAGAATCAATATCAGATAAAAAAATTGTGTCTAAAAACGCATGATCAAACATTGTTTGGTTGGTAGGCCGAACTAGTAGATAGGCTTGCCAAACTTAATCCATTGGCAGGCTGAACCTGAAGATTGACCTGTTGAACTTACGATTTTTGAACCCTATGAATCTTTATTTTCCACCCGAGATTCTAGGGATAGAGCCTAATAGAAAAGTTATCTAATTAAAACAGTCATATCTAAATAATCTCTAGGAAAATAAATATTCATGATAATTCAACAAGTTTATCTTGAATTAATTTTCACAAAATTAATTCATCAATAAACAGACATGAATTATCTGATCCTTTTGAATTTTCAGCCAATCTGATGATTTGATACAAGTCACTAATAATTGGAAAAGCATGCTGTATCGTTACAGGATTTATTATGAGGTAGCAAAAGGGACCTAATGGACCTTTATAGTTTAAGCTCCTGATAATTATGAAACCAAATATCCTAGATATACATTTCATAATTATCATCTCCAACGCTACTATACTAAAATCTTAGAACTGCATTCTTAAACTATACAGAATTACAAAGCCCGTATAGCTAAGTTCTATCTTACCTTCTCGATTATTTTTATCTTACATTCCATTATCTTACCATCGAAAAACTTACCATCCAAAGACGGTATACCATTTGGTTACACATATGTATCCAAATGGTTGAACGCTTTAGTTTTTCAATTACAAGATAATGCATATAAGAGAATATCATAATATACTTCTAAAGAGGAGCTGTGGATTTCATATCTATGAATAACAGGTCTACGCTATCAAAGAGTCATGCCTCCAGCGTACCGGCATACGTACCAACATAAAATATGGATGTTATCCTTTGGCATATCAAAAGACATAAGTCAAGACAACAGGCCCATTATTCATCTCAGGATTAAGCTATTGCACATATGATTGTTTAAAGTAGATCAATTTGCCAAGACAAAAGTATTAATCTAAATCAATTCACTTTATATTCCGATCCAACACATCGTCATGTATGACAATATGCCAATGT
This sequence comes from Artocarpus hirsutus, assembly GCA_946598075.1. Taxonomy (NCBI): domain Eukaryota; kingdom Viridiplantae; phylum Streptophyta; class Magnoliopsida; order Rosales; family Moraceae; genus Artocarpus; species Artocarpus hirsutus. The sequence continues at coordinate 19,338 of CAMOHE010053509.1, forward strand.
TTTTATTCACGGAGTCCACCTCTAATGGTCAAGGCAAACCATCTCTTGTTAGGGACATAGACAACATAACAATATTTACATGAATAAAGCGCCCAACTTTATTCCCTCGATTGCGGATTTTATGATTTAGACTATCACCTTTAGAATCATGTCTTCTGCATAATTTGTCCATCATATGCCTGATTCTAAAGGTTTAAACCTCTTAGACTTTTATTTGCTTATCATACATTCAACAAATATGAAAGTAAAGAGGACAAGATTTGGTATATAAATAACAAATAAATTATTTATTGATAAAAATGTCTTCAAAAACATATTACATTTTTACTCCTCAGGGCATACATGTCTAACAATCTCCCACTTGCACTAAGTAAGTACAAATGACAAATCTTGCATCCCCATAGCTTCCATATGCCTCTCGATGAGTCTACCAGTAAGTGTCTTCATGAATGGATAAGCTAAATTATCCTCTGGCGTGATTTTGCACACAGTGACATGTCCACCTTCTATGAAGTCCTTTATCATAGGATACTTTCGATCAATATGCTTACTCTTTTTATGAAGTCTTGGTTCGTTAGCATTAGCTACCATTGCACTGTTATCACAGTACAGTGATATCACCTTATCCATATCAAGAACTACCTCAAGATTCTTAAGAAACTTGCGGTGCCACATTGTTCTTTTGAAGCATCACTAGCTACCACATATTCGGCCTCCATTGTTGAATCTAAAGTGCAATCTTCCTTTACACTTCTCTAACCGATGGCATCGTCGCTTAGAGTAAACACAAAACCAGAAGTTGATCTCCTCTAATCCATATAGGATTGGAAATCCAAATTAGTGTATCCTAGAAGAGTTAAGTTCTCATCCGAATACACAAGCATGTACCCTTGAGTCCTTCTTAGGTACTTGAAAATATGCTTGATTGTAACCCAATGGTTTGGTCTCAAATCCACTTGAAATTAAATTACAATCTCGACCACATAACAAATATCTAGTCGCGTGCAAAGCATGGCATACATGAGACTACCCATTACCAAAGCATAAGGCACCTTCTTCATGTATTCTCTTTCTTCCTTAGACTTTAGAGAGTTTATCTTAAAAAGAGTAATTCTAGACCTAGATGGTTGCCCACCTTTCTTGGAATCCTGCATTGCAAACCTCTTGAGAATCTTATCTATGTAATCGGCCTGAGACAAAGCTATCATTCTGTTCTTTCTATCCCAAAAGATTTGAATATCGAGAACAAAATTAGCTTCACCTAAGTCCTTCATGTCAAACTGCTTGATCAACCGTAATTTAATTGATGAAATGCCCCAACGTCATTGTCAATTAGCAGAATGTCATCTACATAGAGCAATAGAGAAACCACCTTCCCATCCTTAATGTGTTTGTACACACATGGTTCGTCCACATTTTGTGCGAACCCATAAGTCTTGATCACTTGATCAAATCTTATATTTCAAGAACGGGAAGCCTGCTTAAGTTTTTATATTGACTTTAGCAGCTTACAAACCTTACCCTCCTGTCTTGACATCCATCTGCCAAATCTCATAGTCGAGTATGGCATATATGGACAAGAGAATGCGGATGGACTTAAGCATGGCTACAGGCAAAAAGGTTTCCTCGTAATCGATTCCTTCCTTTTGTGTGTATCCCTTAGCTACTAGTCTAGCCTTAAAGGTTTCGACCTTTCTATCTACTACTCTTTTCCTCTTGTAGATCCACTTACACCCTATAGGTTTTACCTTTTTGGGAAGATCCACAAGCTCCTAAACTTGATTAGTCTCCATAGAATCATCTCTACGTTCATGGCCTCTGTCTAGAGTTTCGAATCAATATCCTCTATATCCTTTGCATAAGTGTAAGGATCCTTGTCATGTTCATTCGATTCAGCCAAGTAGGCCTCACCATTAAACATATACCTCTTGGGTTGACGACCGATCCTCCTACCACGCCGAAGCCCCTTAGGTTTTTGTTTGGGTTCATTTGGTTTTTCTACACCGATTGGAGTGGTTTCTACTGGAACCCCCGAAGAAATTGAATCACTCCTCTACTCTTCGAGCACCACTTTGCTTCGAGGCTTAAAGTCATCCATGTAACTCTCTTCAAGGAAAGTTGCATTAGTTGAAACCATAACTTTATTTTCCTTTGGGTTATAGAAATAACCCCTTTTAGTCCCTTATGGATATCCTACAAACACACAAACTTCTAAGCATACTTCCAACTTATTTGCATCCCTAAAAAGGACATGGGCTGAACATCCTCATATGTGAATATGGTTTAAGGAAGTCCTCTTCCCCGTCCATAACTTGTGAGGAGTTTTAGGAATCGATTTTGAAGGCACATTGTTCAAAAGATAACAAGCAGTTTGTAGTGCATATCCCCAAAAGGACAAAGGCAATGATGAATAACTCATCATGGACCTAACCATGTCCAAAAAAGTCCTATTTCTTCTCTCAGCCATGCTTTTCTGTTGTAGACTGCCCGGTATAGTCAAATGGGATAAAATCTCATTTTCTAATAAGTGTCCCAAGAACTCATCAGAAAGGTATTCACCACCTCAATCAGATCAAAGTGTCTTTATGAGTCTACGCAATTGCTTTTCCACTTCAGCCTGAAACTCCCTGAAGTTGTCATAAGTTTCAGTTTTGTGGTGCATTAGGTACACATACCGATACCTTGAGTAATCGTCTATAAAAGTGATGAAGTACTCATACCCTCCTCGTGCCCGGATGTTCATCGGTCTGCAAACATCACTATGCACAAGTTCTAGAACCCCATCGGCCCTATTGCCCTTAGACCCAAATGGTCTTTTGGTCATTTTGCCCTCTAAACAAAATTCACATTGTGGTATAGATTTCACCTTTAAGTGACTTAAAGGTCCATCCCTTACCAACCTTTAAATCCTATTTAGGTTAATATGACCAAGTCGCAAATGCCAAAGATAAGTTTTATTAAAGTGAGAAGTTTTAAGTATTTTAGAGTTATTATCATTCATTTCAACATTAAGCAATAAGTTCATCTTAGGTTTGATAAAATATAGATTATTTTGCATCTATCCAAAACTGATAACCACTTTATTATTAAAAGAAACAAAATAAGAGTCTTTAACTAAATAAGCTACAGAAATTAAATTCCTTTTAAATTTAGGAACATAAAAACAATCTCACAAAATTAAATTCCTATATTTATCAAATATAGATGGACGTCTCCCACTACTTCAGCTAAGACCAATGATCCATTGCCCATTCGAAGCATGAAGTCTTCATGCAACAGACTTCTCATTTCTTTAAACCCTTGCAGAGAAAGACAAACATGATTAGTTGCTCTAGAATCTATGACCCAATGTCACTAGATTCCTTAACTAAACAAGTTTCTAAATATAGAAGATCACACCTACCTCTTTAGCGAAGGAAGTCCTTGCAATTCTTTTTTATGTGCCCGATCTTCTTGTAGAAGAAGCACTTTAGTTTCTTTGGGTTATTCTTTTTCTTCTTCTTCTTGTTCTTATTAACAGGAATAGAAGACTTCCCATTCTTGGCTCGTTGCTTCTTTCTATCCCTTGGGTTTGGGATTGGAACTAGAAGCAGTTGTTAAGTTGGCCTTGTGACCAGCAGGAGACCCCCTGATTAGTAGTTTGAACTCCTATAACTGTTTCATCAACTCCGTCAAGGTCATATCCCATCTATTGCTAAAATTAAATATAGCTCTAAATGGAATGAATTCCTTAGACAGAGTCTCAAAGATCATAGTCATCCAAGTTTCAGCATTGATGTTAACTCCATTGGTCTAAGCCTCAGTAAGGTAACCCATGACTAACATCAGATGCTCCTTTACTGTAATGACTGAGAAAATTCATTAATAAAACCTAATATTTAATTGGGTTTAATTAATGAAATTACTTTAAAAAATGTGATTTTTGTAAAAAGTTGTAATTTTTGTAAAATTACAATAAAGTATGAATAAACGGCATTGATTGCGTATTTTATGGCAAATATATTGCAATGTTGGATATGGTAAAATATAGATTTTATGAGTTGAATTACTCAAAAATCTGTAAATAATATCTATAAAATGAATTTTATGTCACAATTAATTGTAAAATTGTGATATAAATGAATGGATGATTAGAATGTAAATAGGACACAGAGGTTGTCCAAACCCTAACCTGGGGTAGAAAGGAGGTTAGAGCAGTATAAGAATACTGCTAAGTGAAAACGCAAAGACAAAAAATGTTATGATTGGCCTCCAAAATGAAACGAAAAGTAAGTTAAATATTTTTATACAGTCTAAGGATAGAAAATACACTAATTTGACTACGGCAGTATAAGAAAAATACTACGTGACGAAAAATTACACTGTGCGAATTTTGGGCCCAACAAAGTGGACACTCCTTGGTTTGCTAATGGGCCACATGTCATGAAAAGTGGACCAATAGCATGTTGACACCTAAAGGTATACTCATGGGTTACCATGAGTAACCAAAAAGGAAATACAAGCATTTAATGCATGCTTATCACAACATTTCTTCTTCTTCCTCTCCAAGAACTCACGGCAGCCATTGTAGAGACCTTCAAAAAAATTTCTCAACCCCAAACTTTGCAAAAATGGCCCCAAAACAAGTTTTAGAAGCAAGCCCAAGGATTTTCACAAGATTTAAGGTAAAATTCCAAACTTTTTATTGAGTTTTTAAGGGATTTTTCATGGGTTGAATGGAAATGTTAACCCATGGCATTTTTGCATGAAAAGGGAGTTTGAAAGGCAGTTCAAAAGGAATTTCAAGGCTAGAAACCAAAAGGAGGTTATTTTGGTAAGTTTTGAGTTTTAAAGTTTTGAAATTATAAGAGTTTTGTTTGGATTTTTATTTTCTCAAACCCATGTGAGTTTGTGAGCTTATATTTGATGGAATTACATGTGAATGTGATGAAAGGCCTGTTTAGATGGTGAAATTTTGATTTAGGGTGCAAAATGGTAGTTTTTGCATAAAATTATATGTTTGCAATTTTATGGTTAAATTTTGTAAAAATGAGGTTTGAGCATGAAAATGACTTGAGTTAGGCATGGAATGGTTTCTGCAGGGGTAGATTTGAAATTTTGAAAAGGATTTTGACAAAAACGTCCTAGGGACTAAATTGAAAGAAAATTTTTTTTCTCGACAGATTTGAAAAATAGCCAAAAAACCCCTGTACAGTGAGATTTTAGAAAAAGTTAAAACACAAAAGTTGTAGATCTTGATGAAACTGTTAATTATTATAGACGGTTCATCAAAAAACTCAACCGTTTGTGAGTTTTTGAATTTTCAAGAATTTATTAAAAGTGAAAAAGTGTTAAAATAGCAAAAACGTCATTTTTCAAAATGATTTAAGGTGTGTTACTTTAAGCAAAAATGTTTCTTATGAAAAATAGAAAATTTTGGTGTAAAGTGAAAAATTTTAGCCCAGGGGCCAAAATTGTCAAAATTTTTAGTTTAGGGGCTAAATCGTAAAGTTTTATGAAAAAGGGACATAAGTGAAAAATTAAGTGATACGAGCCACTAGGACATTATTCTTAAGTTAATATGTGGCTGTTTTTGTTAAAATGACGTAACAAGCTCAGAAAGATCAATAGGGTCACAGATGGCAAAATCGTCATTTTTGCCCGAATAACTCGAATACTCTAAAAAGGTCTCAGATAAAAAAAGAAAGTGATTAGAAAGATTCACACCCTTTGTAAGTGATGATAGGGTAGAATTAGAAAGAAATAAGAAAACCAGTATTTGTAGAGTTGTGTGCAGTGATACAACTCAAATAATTAAGTAACGAACGTTTTGTAATGAAACGTATTAGAATTGGCTAATAATTTTATAATTGGCCAACAAGATCCTAGGGGTCTAGGAGAAAGAAGATTGAAGTTGTTTTTACAGTGCTTAAAAGCAAGTAAGTACCCTTTCCACCTGCAGTATAAAATCGTAGGTGTAGAATATGTGTATTTGAACATTAGGGTATTTAGTACAATATGAACTTGTATGTTGCTATGAAATGAATACCTAGAGGTATAGATTCGATAGCTGTGTGTATACGATTAGAATACCTAAGTATATAACATGTTACGTATTGTTACGTACAATATATTGTGTACCTGTGTATACAGTAAAGAATACATGTATGTATATGAAGTAGATACTTGTGTGTACTCTACTATGCATACGAATTTATGTATCATGGATAACATGTGATTATCATTTCATGCTTGGTGTGACGACCATATTAAAAGGATTGGTAACAACGTCACCAGAAGTTAAGAAAAGTGTCGTACTGGCTCCCGAAATAAGAGGAAGTTTAAAGGATAAAATATGATCACAATGTTACATAGACCTAAATGAAATTGCGCAATGGTATGAACACTTGGGCCCTAATGAAAGATGAGAAATGATCAAGATAAGGAAAGTTCATAAGAAAGCATAATTGAATCATGCATTCATTTGAATATCCATGTGGGATTTATGAGACTTACTGGGCGTTAACTCATTAAGTTTTTCATGCTGTACGTATTCCAACAAGAATGTTAGAATAAATCCAAATGATGAGCTGGCGGACGGATGATGTGTGCAGGTTGGGTATGGAGTCTGCTACTGTATGTTTTTGTTGTATATATGTATTAAGTTGTTTTGAAATGAAATGTTTAAAAAGAAAAAAGGGTGTAAGAGTAAGAACGATTATGTAAATATAAGTATGTTAAAGTATTTTGGGAGTTACCAAAATTATTGTATGTGAATTACTTATTTCAGTTTTAAAAAAATTTTCCTAAATTTTTGCCCTTAAGTAAGAAAGAAAGTTTTATCACAGCTTGAAAAAGGCGGGTTGTGACATTTACAGACATCCCTGGTCTCTACTTGCAGTTCAAGAGTTTCTAAAGCACCCTTTGCCACTTTGTCAAGGCCTAACCTCTAAACATGTCTTCTAGATTATCTAAGATCTATCGAGTAGTCTCATAATCCTCATGTTGAGCTTGCAGCATATTATTCATGCTGGCCATAACATAGCAGCGGGCCTGATCCTTGGCATCTTTCCAGTGATCATACGCTTCGATTTGCTCATTAGTGGAATCTCCCGTAGGCTTGGGAGGACACAAAATTGTTAGCACAAATTTGAGTTTCACAAAGGAAAGGATGATGCTTAGATTCCGTTTCTAATCATTGTAATTCTCACCGGTTAATTGGTTTTTGTCAAGTATCGATGATAAAGCGTTTTTAGATATTTTTAATCTACAATAAAGAATCATATACCAAACATAAGTAAACATATCATAATAATTTAGTAAGATAACACAATCATGTAAAATGTACAAATGTGTTTATGTGTCAAAACCTTGAAAAAATCACAACCTTACAATGATAATTCTCAACTCAGAATTCAACAAGCTCCTAGGGGAGTCTTGCCAAATTCAATCAAAATCACGGATCCCCTCTTGAATAATATATGCCATCCAGGACCCGTATGATCCAGCATATATTAATAATTGTTTCTTTGGCCATTAATTTTATTAACAGAGCTACTAAGGGAGGTTAATAATAAAATTAACATGAGTGTATAACCATCGTTTTAATATTTTATCCATGATTTACAATCACCACCTAGGGGTATGTAACGATAAATCATGCTAAAATATCTTATCCTTTTGGTAAGATTCAACCTGGTACATGATGAAGTCCTTTCTTAAGGGCCGGAACCACCATGTGTTACCTATGGACCAATGATGGAGGCCATAGGTCCTCTCTTTAAAATCCTTCTCCCACTCATTCTTTTGAAATCAAGTTTTTATTTTATAAACATGCATGAACAATTTTTAATGAGCGGCACTCCCTATTTTATATGACATGTTATTAATATACATAGCAAATCATATTATAATGCAGACAAGCAAAGCAATCATGCAAAGCTACAAACAAAATAATAATAAATAATTGTAATATTATGGCTCCACCCTAGAGAAAAGAAAACAAAGATTACAAGAGAATAATTGAAACATATTATCGATTCTTCATCCTTGAATCTTCAAATTGTATCATTTTTCATGTAACTTCCATCTTTAAGTCTTCAATTCCGCATAGATCAAAAACTCTAAGGGTATGTTTGTTTCATGCATTTTTTTTAACTTAATGGACTCAAATTTAGATTCGAATATTAAGAATCCTTCGGATACATGTTTGTTTCCCCAAAATCTGAATCATTTGAGTATCAAGAATCCAAGTTTTTAAAGTTCTCATCCCCCTTAAACTTTTGATACTCGGATATTTTTGCTATAGTAAAAATTAAAATTCTCTCTCCTAATTTGAGGAAAAAAATATAACTTCTTCATTTGATATCTAATTGAGATAATTCTTTTTTCACTATGTTCCTAATGAAGAGAGGAATAAATCAAAATCCATATTGCATATTTTTTAAGATTATTAACATGAAGATTTTATTAGATTTATTAATAAATCAAAAACTATCTTTACTACCTCTCCAAACACGAATTCTAATTTTATTATATACTCAGATTAAAACTTAAATGTACATCCAAACGTCAACCCGAATAATAATTCAAATCATTAATTCAAATTCTAATTCAAATCATACTAACTCAAATTCAATTACTAATTCAAATTCATTTTCCAAACAAACCCTATATATTTTTGGTCATATCCAAATTTAATGTTTCTTAGAATTGTCCTAAAAATAAAATCAAAACTGCACCAAAAACATAACTTTTTTGAAAAATTTATAGCTCTTTGTTGGCATGCCGATTTGTTTGATCAGATTGCCAGTCATGACCCTTCGGCATGCCGAGCCTCACAGTCCAGCCTGCCAGTCATAATAGATTGGCCTGCCAAACCTGAAAGTTTGGTCTGCCGCCAGAGCCATCAGATTTCTGTCCTGCTGACAGCCTACTGATCCTAGAGGTTTGGCTTGCTAGTCTACGACCATCGCCTTGCCGAACTTGAAGCTTTAGCATGTCGACTAAGTAGAAATCACATTTTTTTTAAAACAAAAAATAGATTTTTTAATGCTATTTATCAATTTATTTTCAACAATTCAAAAACATAAAATTAGAGACTCAAAAAATACCTGTGGAATGCTATCATCCACCTTTTAGATCCATCTTCTTTGAATGATTATTTAATTACAAAATTCTTATAAATTTAAAATTAAATAATAATTCCAAGACGGAGATGATAGTTTGCCATCTAATTACATGAAAAACCTACACATTCTAAAATCTAAGGAACCATAACCAACATTAATTAATTAATTAATTAATAATCAAATAATAATTTAATCAATCATAATTAATTAATAAATATTCACCATATATTCCAATGACAACATATAAATATATAGAAACCCTAGAGTACCAACTCTCTAAAAAATTAAATTCAAGTATAGGAGAGATCAAGATCACATAATTTATTCATATAGCATGATCACAAACTTGCAAATTTATGTAAAAACCATGGCTCTAATACCAATTGTTGCAAAAATAGTATGCAGTGAAATTTTAAAATTTTTTAATATAAAAGAATTTTCTAAAACATAAGTTTAAATATGCTATATGCATAAATTAATCGGCTCTTATTAACCTTGTTTACTGAAAAGCTCCCACAATCGATGAAGATAAAAGACGTTATAGAAGGACCTCATCCAACTGGCCTTCTTTGCTATTCTCTATTCATGACCGGTGTTTGTATGGCACACTTATACAGCTATTCCATAGATGACTCTCTTTCCAACCAATCAAGAAATACCCAAAGCCATAGTTTTTGATTTGTGAACAACAGCTTTCCAGGGAGTTTTAGAGTCTCACTAGCAGAGTACTCACTCTAGATTTCTCAACTGATCTAAATGACAATGTCTCACTCCTCTTTTATAGAGGTTGGGCCTAGGGGTCAGTCTTTATCAGATAAGGCCTTGAAAATTCGAATCATAATCAATATTAGATAAGAAATTGCGTCTAAAAATGCTTGATAGAAATTATTCGGCCGATAGGCCGAACTGGTAGATCGGCCTATCGAACTTACTCCATCGGTAGGCCGAACCTGAAGACCGACTTGCCGAACTTATGATTTTTTATCCCTGCGAATCTTTATTTCCCACCCAAGATTTTAGGGATAGAGCCTCAGCCTCAGTTTTAATTCAAATAACTCAATAGAAAAGTTATCTGATTAAAATAGTTATATCTAGATAATCTCTAAGAAAATAAATATTCCTCATAATTCAACAAGTTTATCTTGAGTTAATTTTCACAAAATTAATTCAACTGATAAATAGAAATGAATTATCTGATCCTATTGAATTTTTAGCTAATATGATAATTTGACACAAGTCATCAATGATTGGAAAAACACGCTATATCGTTACATGATTTATTATGAGGTAACAAAGGGGACCTAATAGACTTATATAGTTCAAGCTCCTGATAATTATGAAACCCAATATCCTAGATAGACATTTCATAATTATCAACTCTAACTTTATTGCACTAAAAGCTTAGACCTGCACTCTTGAACTATACAAAATTACAAAGCTCGTATATCTAAGACTCCATGACATATTATAATGTATCGTATCCTCATAGAATTATCCATAATCGGCTGAAGGATAAATTCTACCTTACCTTCCCTATTATTTTTATCTTACGTTTAATTATCTCACCATTAAAAAACTTACCATCCAAAGACGGTATACCATTCGGTTACACCTATGTATCCAATGGTTGAGTGCTCCAGTTTTTCAATTATAGGATAACACATATAAGAGGATATCATCTACTCCTAAAGAAGAACTATGGATTCCATATCTAAGAATAATAGGTCTACGCTATCAAGATTTATGCCTCCAACGTACCGGCATACGTACCAACATAAAATGTGGATGTCATACTTTGGTACATCAAAAGACATAAGTCAAGACAATGAGCCCACTATCCATCTCAAGATTAAGATACAACACATATGATTGTCTAAAGTGAATCAATTTGCCAAGATAGAATTATTAATCCAAATCAATTTCAATTTATGTCCCCATCCAACACATCGTCGCTTATGATAATGTGCCAATGTTTCTATTCGCGGAGTCCACCTTTGATGCTCACGACAAACCATCTCCCATTAGGGATATAGACGACATAACAATATTTACATGAATAAAGCGCTCAACTTTATTTTGTCGATTGCGGATCCTATGATTTAGACCGTCACCTTTAGAATCATGTCTTTCACATAATCTGTCCATCATGTACCTGATTCTAAAAGTTTAGATAGACAGTCTCAGACTTTTGTTTGCTTATCATACATTCAACAAATATGAACGTAAAGAGGACAATATTTGGTATATAAATAATAAATAAATTCTTTATTGATAAAAATATCTCCGAAAACATATTACATTTTTACTTCTTAGGGCATACATGTCTAACAAGATCGAGTGGGTCGTTTGGAGCTAGGAAACGTCGACACTAGGTTAGCCATGACACACCCATCAATCGGACTATATAGGGTCCAGTTGTTCGTCCCTCCATGTTAGCAATCCATGTGCAATGTGTTTTTGCTGCGAGTTTTGATGTAGAGACATGATTTGAAGCCCAATTTGATTAGAATAAGTGAAACTCTGAAGCTCCTATAGGGTCATTGTTTAATATTAAAAACAATAATTCTTAGTTTTCTCTTGTGGTTGGAAGGAGACCTCACCAAGAGGAAGGTTGAATGACATGTACCTACTTATATTTTGAATGTAGAAAAGAGAATGGTAAAGAAGACCAGTTGATTAAGGCTCTTCTTATTGGAAAACGTAAGTGCAGTGGAAATTTAAAAATTTTACATCAAAACCTTTTTCCAAAACAAGTTAGACATGCTAAATACATAAATTAATAAAAGATCTTACGTACTTCTTTAGCAGACTAAAAAACTATGGAAATTGCAACTAGAGAAATCTATCGAAAAAGCCTCAACCAACTGGTCTTCCTTGCTATTCTCTTTCCACGATCAGAATGCGGGTGGTCGCATGTCATTCAGTTTTTCCTCAAGTGACCTCTCCTTCTAACCACTTAAGAAAACCAAGAGCTTAAATTCGAGATGTTAAACAATAGTTTTCTAGGAGTTTTAGAGTTTCTCTCACTAGAATACCCTCTTTAAACTTCTTGAGTAATCTAAGAAACAATAGAAAATAGACCCTTTTATGTAGTGGTTGGATCGGGGTACTTCTTTTGAGATTTGGCCTCAAAATTCTAATCATACTCAAAATCCAAGTTAAAAACGTGTCAAATGTGTTTTGCTATAAATCCAAGCGTGGTCAACGGTGGTTGACCCCGACGTCATGACCTAGTTACTGGATGCGTTTTGAAACTCCTTAGACTTATTTGATTCACTCGATTTTAACCGATTGGAGAAATCCTATCTTATTTGACCTATTTATAGAGCCTTAATTTTAATTCAAATAATCCAATGGAGAAGTTATCGAATTAAAACAAACATATACAGATAATCTTATACAAATAAAATATATTCTAAATAATTCCACATGTTTATCAGAAATTAATTCATAAAATTAATTTAACTAATAAACCAATATGAATAATTAAATCCAATCTATTGAATTTTATCTAAACTAATAAATAACATAAGTTACCAATCTATAGGAAAAACATACTGTATCATTATAGAAAATATCATGAGCTAGCAAAGGGGGCCTAATTGACATATATAGATCATGCTCCTATAATTATAAAATAGCATATCCCCAATATGTATATTTTATAATTATCAGCTCTAAAGCTATTCTACTAAAAGCTTTGAGCTGCACTCTCGAACTTTATAAAATTATGAAACTCTAATAAGTTTATAGTTTATTACATATCATAATGTGTAATATCCCTATAGGATATTCATAATCGACTTAAGTTTAGATTCCATTTTACCTTTCTGATTATTTTTACCTTATGCTCTATTATCTCACTATTGGAATACTTACTATCTATAAATACTATACAATTCAGTTACACCTATGTATCCAATTGGTTGAGCACTCTAATTTTTTAATTATAAGATAATGCCTATAAGAGAATACCATTAAATCTATAAAAGAATTGTGGATTCTATATTTATGAATAACGAGTCTATATCAATCAAGAGTTATGCCTCCAACGTACCGATATGTGTACCATCATCAAAATTAGGATGTCACCCTTTGGTACATCAAAAGACACAAGTTAAGAATATGAGCTCATTGATTCATTTCAAGATTAAGGTACAACACCTATGAGTGTCTAAAGAGAATTGATTTAAACAAATAAAATTATTAATCAAATCAATTCAGCTTTTGTTCTAAGCTAATATATTGTCACCTATGACAATATAACAATGTTTCTACTCGCGGAGTCCAACTTCGATGATCAAGACAAGCCATCTCTCATTAGGGACGTAGACAACATAACAATTTTATCATGAATAAAGCGCCTAACTTTATTCCCTCAATTGTGGACCTTATCATTTAGACTATCATCTTTAAGATTTATGTCTTTTGCATAATTTGTTCATCATATGCACGATCTTAAAAGTTTAGATTAATAGTCTCAGACTTTTGTTTACTTACCATTTATTCAATATAAATGAACATAAAGAGGACAACATTTGATATAAAAAAATAAATAATAGTTTCTTTATTGATTAAATGTCTTCAAAAACTATCACATCATTTAATCCTTAGGGCACCAAGTCTAGCAATTTCCCACTTGCTCTAAGTGAGTAATTGTAATATGTTATGCATCTTTATATCCTTGATAGTCTATTATGTCTTCGGATGTGATCTTACACATATTGCCACATTTCCACTTACCATGATGTTTGTTATCATATGATATCGGTTTACATGCTACTCAACCTCCATCGTTGAATTTGAAGTGTAATCTTGCTTGACAAATAGTGGCGCCTCCTCCCAGAGTAAACATAGATCCTAAAGTCGATCTTTTCGAATCCAAACAGGATTGAAAATCTGAATTAGTATACCTAAGAGGTATTAGATCCTCACCAAAATATACTAGGCTATAACCTCTAGTCCTTCTTAAGTACTTGAAAATATGCTTGACCACGACCTAATGGTTTGGTCCTAGATTTGACTGAAATCGACTCACTATCCCGACTATATAATATATGTCTGGTCGTGTGTAAAGCATGGCATACATGAGACTACTTATTGTCGAAGCATCAGGCACTTTCTTTATGTATTCACTTTCTTCATCAGACTTTGGATAGTCTTTCTTAGAAAGAGTAATTCTAGATCTAGATGGTTCCCTACCTTTCTTAGAATTCTACATTATATACTTCTTAAGAATCTTGTCTATGTAAGTAGCTTGGGATAAAGCTATCTTTTGTTGTTTTTATCTCAAAAAATTTTGATACCTAGAACATGATTAGCTTCACCCATGTCCTTCATATCAAACTGCTTAGTCAACCATAATTTGACCAATAACAACACCCCAATATTATTGCCAACAAGAAGAAGGTCATCTATATAGAGCAATAGAAAAACTACCTTCTCATCCTTAATGTGTTTGTAAACACGTGGTTTGTCCATGTTTTGTTTGAACTCATAAGTCTTGATCTCTTGATCAAATCTTATATTCTAAGAATGGGAAGCTTGCTTATGTCCATAAATAGATTTTAATAGTTTACAGACCATATTCTTTTGACCTTTCGCTTTGAACCTATCTGGTTGTGCCATGTATATGGTCTCATCAAAATAGCCATTCAAGAAAACCATCTTAACATCTATTTGCCAAATCTTGTAATCGAGAGCGGTAGGAATAGACAAGAGAACATGAATAGACTTAAGTATGGCTACGGGTGAAAAGTTTCCTCGTAATCGATTTCTTCCTTTTGCGTGTATCCCTTAGCTACTAGTCTAGCTTTGTAGGTTTCGACTTTTCCATCTACACCTCTCTTTATCTTGTAGATCCACTTACACCTTATAGGTTTTACCCCTTTGGGAAGGTCCACAAGCTCCCAGGGTTGACTAGTCTTCATAGATTTCATCTTAATGTTCATAGCTTCTGTCTAAAGCTTTGAATCAACAACCTCTATAGCTTCTTTATAAGTATAAGGCCTTGGTCATGTACAGCCAATTTAGCCAAGTAAGCTTCACCATTAAACATATAGCTTTCGGATTGATGCTCGATCCTCCCATTATGTCAAAGCTCCCTACGTTGTTTTTCGGTTGGGTTTTCTATGTTGATTGGATTGGTTTCAACTGAAACTCTCAGAGTGATCGAATCACTCACCAACTCCTCGAGTATCACTTTACTACAAGGCTTAAAGTCATTCATGTAACTTTCCTCAAGGAAAGTCATATTCGTTGAAACCATGACTTTTTTTTTTCTTTTGGGTTATAAAAATAACTCCTTTTTGTCCATTTTGGATATCCTACAAATACACACATTTCTGAAAGTGCTTCCAACTTATTCGCTTTCTTGTCTAGGGTATGAGCGGGATATCCCCATATGAGAATATGATTTAAGGATGTCTTCCTACCCATCCATAACTCATGAGGAGTTTTAGATACTGTTTTGAAAGCACAATGTTCAAAAGATAACAGATAGTTTTTGGTGCATATTCCCAGAAAGACAAAGCAATTTTGAATGACTTATCATTAACCTAACCATGTCCAATAAAGTCATATTTCTTCTCTTAGCCACTCTATTCTATTGCGGATTGCCTGGCGTAGTCAAATGAGATAAAATCATATTCTCTACTAAGCATTCTAAGAACTCATCGGAGAGTATTTTCTACCTTGATCAAATCAAAGTGTCTTTATGGGTTGACCTAATTACTTCTCCACTTCAGCTAGAACTCTTTGAACTTGTCAAAAATTTTGCTCTTATGATGCATTAGGTAGACATAGCCATTTCTCAAGTAATCATCAATAAAAGTGACAAAAGTACTCATATCTTCCTCGTGTCTTGATGTTCATGGGACCCTAAACATCAATATGCATAAGTTCTAGAACCCCTTCAGCTCGATTAACCTTAGACCTAAATTGTCTTTTTGTCATTTTGCCTTCTAACTAAGATTCATATTGTGGTATAGACTTCATCTCTAAATGACATAAAAATCCATCCCTTACTAACCTTTGAATCCTATTCAGGCCAATATGACCTAAACACAAGTGCCAAAGATAGATTTTATTAGAGTGAAAAGTTTTAAGTCTTTTGGAGTTGTCATTAATCTCAGTGGTCAATAGTGAGTCCTACTTAGGTTTGATAAAATATAGATTATTTTGCATCCATCCACTATAGATTAAGGATTTATTTTTATGAATCATAACTTATTGTTAAAGGAAACTGAATAAGAATCCTTAAATAAACAAGTGATAGAAATTAAGTTCCATTTAAGTTTAGGAACATAAAAACAACTTCTCAAAACTAAACTCCTACAGCTATCAAAATAAAGATGGACGTTTCCTATTGCCTCAGCTAATACTAAGGATCCATTGCCCATCTATAACCCCTTGGAGAAATATAGACATGATTAGTTGCTCCAGAATCTATGACCTAGGTTTCATTTGATTCTTCAACTAAACAAGTGTCAACTACCAAAAGTTCGTGCTTACCTCCTTTAGATTGAAAGTCCTTACAATTCTTCTTTATATGCCCAACCTTCCCACAGAAGAAACACTTTAACTTCTTCATGTTCCTCTTCTTTTTCTTCTTATCCTTGCCCTTTGGTGGAATAAAAGACGTCGCGTTCTTAGACTTATACTTCTTTCCATTCCTAGAATTAACATTGGAACTAGATGCAACTGCTAAGTTCACCTTGCTACCAGCTGGAGCTTCCCGGATCAAGCTTTCAAATTCCTGTACATCAGCTCAGTCAAAGTCACATCCTATCTATTGCTCAAGTTATATAAAGCTCTAAACGGGATGAACTCCTTAGAAAGAGTCTCAAAGACCATAGTTACTTGCGACTCAACATCAATGTCGGCTCTATGGGTTTGAGCCTCGGCGAGGCAACCCATGGCCAATATCATATGCTTCTTCATAGGCATCCCTGATCTTTACTTATAGTTAAGAGGCTTCCAAAGAGCCCTTTGCTGCTTTGTCAAGGCTTGGCCTCCAAACATGTCATGAAGATTATCCATGATCTGACAAGTAGTCTCATGATCTTCATGTTGAGCTTGTAGCGCATTATTCATGCTAGCCATGATATAGCAGCAGGCTTGATCATTAGCATCCTTCTAGCAATCATATGCTTAGATATGTTCATTAGTGGATTTGCTAGTAGGCGTAGAAGGACATGATGTGGTTAGCACAAATTTCAATTTCTCAAAGGATAAGATGATATTCAAGTTCCATTTCCAATCATTATAGTTCTTGCCAGTTAAAATATTTTTTATCAAATATTGAAGATAAAGTGTTTTAGACATTTTGATCTACAACAAATATTCATATATCAAACATAAGCAAACATTCAATAATAGTTTAGTAAGATAATACAAACAAATAAGCATACAATGTGTTTATGTGTCAAAAATTTGACAATATCACAACTTTACGATGATAAATTCTAACTTAGAATTCAACAAGCTGCCTAGAGGAGATTTGCCAAATTTAATTAGGAACACGGATTCCCTCTAATTAGTATATACCATCCAAGACTTTTTTGGTCTAACATATACTAATACTCGCTTTCTTTAGCCATTAGCTATATTAACAGAGCTCCTAAGGTAGGTTACTAATAAAATTAATCTTGAGTATTTAACCATCATTTTAACTACTTTATCCATGGTTTATAATCGACACCTAAGGGTGAACAGCGATAAAACTTGCTAAAGTAAATTATCTTCTTAGAGATCCAACCTAGTATAAGATGCATCCCTTCCTAGGGGTTAGAACCACCATATGTTACCTATGAACAAGCGATGGAGGCCTTAGGTCCTCTCTTTGAAAACCTTCTCCCATTCAATTTTTTAAAAATCAAGTTTTATGTTAGCATGCATGAACAATTTTTAGTGAGCGACACTCTTTATTCTACATGACATATTATCAACATACATGACAAGACATATTATAATGTAAACAAGCAATGCAACAAGCAAAGCTACAAGCGATATAATAAATAACCATAATATTATGGTTCCACCCTAGAGAAAAATAAATATAGATTACATCTAAACATTTTATTGATTCTTCATCTTGTATCTTCTAATAGTATCCTTTTTCACGTAATGTCCGTCTTCAATTTCAATCTCATATAGATCTAATTTTATTCTCTGGTCATCATAAAATCTTATTTTTTTCCTTAGAATTGTTTCATAAAAGAAAAACCTCATAAAAATAATAGAAAACAGCTTTCTACCACCTTGTGGTTGACCGCAACATGTATAGTGCAATTGACCCACTGTCTTAGACCAAAAATCCGAGAAGTCTTTTTCTTCATTATTTCTATAATTTTAGTTTTAATTACAATTTAATAATTGAAGAAAATTTTATAAACACAAAAAATAAATAATTCAATAATCAATTCTATCTTCTAGATCCGTCTTCTCTTTGAATGATTATTTTAATATAAATTTACAAATTAAAATAATAAATCCTAGATGGTGATGATAGACCGCCATCTAATTACGTGAAAAACCTATAGACACATTCTAACTTTTAAGAAACCATAACCAACAAAATTAATTAAATAATATAATAATTAAAATAATTATGTAATCAACAATAATTAATTAATAAACATTCACCATATAATCTCATTACATATAATTATATAGAAACCCTAGAGTACCAACTCTTTAAAAAATATAATTCAAGCATAGAAGAGATTAAGATTACATAATTTATGTACATAGCATGATCACATGCTCATAAAAACTTTGTAAAACCATGGTTCTGATGCCAATTCTTAAAAAATGTAAACGTAGCAAAAATTTAAAAATTTTAAATCAAACCTTTTTCTAAAATAAGCTAGACATGCTAAATGCATAAATTAATAAAATATTTTACGTTCCTCTCTAGCAGACAAAAAAAATCTACCGGAAGAGCCTTAACTAACTAGTTTTCCCTGCTATCCTCGTTCCACGATCGAAATACGGGTGATCATACGTCATTTAGTTTTTCCTCAAGTGACCTCTTCTTCCAACCACTTGAGAAATCTAAGAGCTAAATTTTGAGATGTTAAACAATAGCTCTCGAGGAGTTTTAAAGTTTCTCTCACTAGAATACTCTCTCTAAACTTCTCAAGTGATCTAAAAAATAATGAAAAATTGTTCCTTTTATATAGCGGTTGGATTAGGGTACTCCTTTTTAGATTGGGCTAAAATTTGAATCACTCAAAATCCAAGCTAAAAACATGTCAAATGCGTTTTGCTAAAAAACCAAGCACAGTCGACCGCACTTTTGTAACACAGTCGACTGTAGCATCGGGCTTGGCTACTAGATGCGTTTTGCAACTCCTAAGACTTATATGATTCAACCGATTTTAACCAATTGGATAAATTCTATCCTATTTGACTAGGGTATCCTTTATAGAGTCACAATTTTAATTCAAATAGCCTAATAGAAAAGTTATCTAATTAAAACAATCATATACAGATATTCCCATACAAATGAAATACATTGTAAATAATTAAACATGTTTATCTTGAATTAATTTATAAAATCAATTCACCCAATAAACTAACATGAATTATTAAATCCAATCTATAGAATTTTAGCCAAACTAATAAATAACATAAGTCATTAATCTGTAGAAAAAACATGCATATTGTTACAAGAAATATTATGAGATAGCAAAGGGGACTTAATGGACATATATAGATCAACCTTTTATACTTATAAAATAACATATCTCTAATATATATATTTCATAATTATCAACTTTAAAGCTATTCCACTGAAAGCTTTAAGTTGCACTCTTAAACTATATAAAATTACAAAACTTCAATAAGTTTATAATCCATCATATATCATAATATGTAACATCCTTATAGGATATTTATAATCGACTTAAGGATAAATTTTGTTTTACCTTCTCGATTATTTTTATCTTATGTTTTACTATCCCACCATTGGAATACTTACCATCCATAAATAGTATACTATTTCTAAATGGTTGAGCGCTCCAGGTTTTCAATTGTAGGATAATGTCTATAAGACAATATCATTGACTCTATAAAAGAGCTGTGGATTCTATATCTATAAATAACGAGTCTACATCATTCAAGAGTTATGTTTGTAATATACCAGCATGCGTATCATCATCAAAATCAGGATGTCCCTTTTTGGTACATCAAAAGATAGTAGTTAAGAATACAAGCTCACTGATTCATTTCAAGTTCAAGATACTACACATATGATTGTCTTATGTGAATTGATTTATACAAATAGAATTATTAATCAAATCAATTTAACTTTTGTCCCAATTTAATATATCGTCACCTATGACAATACATCAATGTTTCTACTTGTAGAGTCCAACTCTAATGACCAAGATAAGTCATCTCCTGTTAGGGATGACAACATAAAAATCATAATAAGAATAAAGTGCCCAACTTTATTCTTTCAATTGCAGACCTTATTATTTAGACTACCATCTTTAAGATTCATGTCTTTAGCATAATCTGTCCATCATATGCACGATCTTAAAAGTTTAGACTGATAGTCTCAAACTTATGTTTGCTTATCATATATTCAACAAAAATGAACATAAAAAGGACAACATTTGATATATGAAAATAAATAATGATCTCTTTATTGATTAAATGTCTCCAAAAACTATTACATCATTTAATTCTTAGGGCACTAAGTCTAACACTTCTGGTCGTGATTCTCTTGTGGCATTTTTGTAGAATTTGTTCAGCTAGCAGTATGGTTTCTAATCTAGTATAGGTATAAAGATCTTTCATTATTTATAGCATGTCTAACTCATTTTATGAAAAAAAATGTTTATTAAAATTTTTAAAATTCTGCTACATACTCATTTTATAACAAATGAATGATTGAGACTCCCTTGCCACACATTTAGAGGAACAATGCTACTAGTACAAGTTGCAAGAGCCACAGATACTATTTGGTGCAAGCTTCTAAAGCTAGCCACTCACAAAGATTATGTTGATTGTGAACATGGACTAGAGGTGCCCCAATGCACAAATCCTTCACAACAAAAAAAGAAGGGAAAAATTCAACAAAAGTGTGATTAGTACGATAATTTAGAAACTGAAATAAGATTTCTCTTCATGGTAGGGACATAAAGCACATTAGACAACATGAAATGAGGAGCAAGAGTAGAAGAATTTTGTGTGTGATAAGCAAGCCTAAACCATCACCAATGACAATATAATCAGGTCCTTCATTGTAACACTTTTCATTTCTCTTATAATGATTAATGCCAGACATTTAACAATGTTATGTGATTTTTTTGACATAATGTTATTACCCATTATTTTGAGAATTATGACATGTGACGGTCACGTGGAATTGATGTGCTCAAGATGTTTATGTCATTTATGATGTATATATAATAAATGTTTAATGTTTTATTCTAGTATAATCGAACATAGTACTTCGGCAGGCCGAACCTTCCTAGTTCGGTAGGCCAAATTATCTTTCTCAAAATGACAGGTCGAATCTCATAACCTCGATAGACCGATCCTAAGTCGTTGGCAGGCCGAAGGCTGCTGACAAGCAATTACATATAATCTCCAAAAAGGTGGTACTAAAGATTATAATAATGGGTTATAAAATTTTGACTTACTGGCATTTTGTCATTTTTTTCCTTATTCCACGTGGGGGAGTAGCTGACTTCTTATTAATGGTGATTAGATTTCATGATAAGACTTCCTATTTTAACAATTAAAATTAGGCAAGTGGAGCAAATTTTGGATTCTTATACTATCTTTTTGTCCTTTTATTTCTTTAATGGTTGATTACTTGTCTTATTTGGAATCCTATCTATGGTACGTCAGTATGTTATCATTGCGTCTCTTGATTATTCTTAGACCTTCTCTTCAATTTTCTTTTCTTTTCACATGGATTCCCTTCACCTAATTCAAAAAATTTTGCTTCCTAAAGAGAAAACCATGCAATCTCATTCAAACTTCTCCATTCTTCACGTATCTCTCTTTCAACTCCTCCAACCTAAAGTGTCAATGTTCTTTTTATCTTCTTCTCCTCCATATTTGTTGCATGGATATGGAGAACACCAAAGAATCTCAAAGTTTTCTTTTAGCCAAGTTCAAGGGGGATTAGAGAAGCACCATCTTAAAGTAAGTTTCCATTCTAGACCTAACCTGCACTTATAGGAGTCATGAGATTTCGACTTTCATAACTTTCTCTACAAATGTCCATTCTCTATGAAATTTTAGTATGATGTTTATGTATGTGGTAAATGATATTGTTCAAAGTTTCAAGTCATTTGGTGATGTCTATGCTTTGATATTGAATTTTCATTCTATGCCACTCAATATCAATTATTGCTGATTAGTTTAGTTTCACAAAAACACAGTCTACTTTAATAGGGTAAACGAATTTTGATTTCTATCAAAATTTGTGGAAAAATTTATCTATATGTTAGGTTATGATCTGGAAAGTTTTATAGTGGTTCTATAAATAGTTTATGAGTTATTCAACTTTCTTTAAGTTATGTCACTGGTACTGTCAAACGTGTAAATTCTTGACTTCTTGTTTATATGACTTCTTAGTGTAGCAAATGATTTTGTTTGTCAACGAAAATTTTTCTGGTATTATACTTATATGTTTATAGATTGTCATAAAAATTTAGGGTCAACATAATTTATTTTATTTTTTGAAAATGTTAATCGAAGGGTGTTTACTACCTTATGTATTTAAAGTTAATTTTACTCCTGAGTTCAAATATTTGTTCTGAATTTTCTTGAATTTATTTTAGGCTAAATTTTGATTATGTTATAGTTCTATGTGTTTAATATATGTAATAATTTTTTTTAAATCATTTTACGGCATAAATAATTTAATTTATAGATTTTAGTTAGGGCTGCTCATTGTCTAGTTATTGCTGACAGATTTTATGTTATGAAATATGTGATTTATTTTAATTATCAAATAAAATTTTTAAGACCAAAGAAAAATTAGGGTTATTTATATACATGTTAACTTTGTCCTTGCAAAGTTTCATGCTTTAATTTTATGTGAATTGTGAATTATTGAGTTGTGAGTTCGTAATGGTTAGGTAGGTTTTACTATTAGTAGATTTCCTTGAATGCTTTAAAACTTGGTTAAATGTATTTTGAATTAATATTTCTAGTGAAGTAAGTATGAGTGATGTAATGTGGTCTTGAATGATAAAGATGAATGTTAATTTCTTGTATATATGAATGATTGACATGAACCTTCTAAAGGACAAGCACATCGAGGACCATGGCAACGTCACCTAAGCTAAAGTTTTATGAGTAAGCAAGCCAAGGAAGTATATTCTCACATGCAACATGATTAAGTTTATGAAAAGTATTGAAAAATATGTTTTATGATGATTTCTATGATGTTTTTACATAATGTTTTACTTTGTAAGTTTTTGATGTTACAAGAAGGTTTAATGCATGTATTGATGATGAGGTATGTCAAAACTTAAAAGTATATATATATATATATATATATATATGTATGTATTACTTAATTAACTATTGCACACCCAATGCTATGTTTATGATGTTGTCCAAAAGTTAGACTTTTCATGTTTGGTTTGGGAATAGCTACCCCTCTCCTCTTATGATGGCGTGCCTATGATGATGATCAATAGTGCAACACTTGGGCCCCTAAAGATAAAATGAATGAATTTTTAATATGGAAGTTTTAATGAAAGGATATGTTCTATATGAACTTGTGCCACATGCACTACTATGATTATGATAATTATGGTTACGATGTTATGCATTGATTTTCATGAAATATTTTATGTTGTGAGATAGGAAAGTGTACTTACTAAGCTTTTGATTACTTATTTTTATATCATGTTGCAGATAAAGGTAAAAGAGTTATGGAATAGGTAAAAGATAGAGACGGGCGTGTGTGCTAGGAATATTGAATTAGAAAATGGAAGAGTGCTACGAAGAGAATTTAACTTAGTAAATAATGGTTTTATTATTGTATGTTAGTATTCCACACTACGATGTATTAAAACTTGTTTTATTTTTACTTTTGATTTGCCGACAGATCGGCCTACTAACCATTATTGGTCGGCCTGCCGATGTTACTATCGTCTTGCCAATTTGGGTGTGTTAAAACTCTATTTCTACATAGCCTTTAACGGCCTGCCGATGGTTGAAGTTTGACTGTTGGTCATGTTCAGCCTGTTGGTGTCTGAAGTTTGGCCTACTGAATTGGCAAAGTAGATTTGAATGATTGTTTTAAATTTATTTAAATTATGATATCATTATTTTGATATTACTGAACGATTTAAATATACATAAGTAGTTTTAAAAAAAAAGTATACCTAGATCCTGAGATATGTTTATTAAACTATAATTTATTTGAATAGTTCTTCTTAAAATAATGATATCAATGGTATAAGTAACGATATCTGTGACGTCCGTAAGGGGGCGTTATAGGCTTTGGTATCAGAGCGAACTTTCATTTCCAATTCACATCGCCACATGTCAATTCAAGTGCAAGATTTAGATGTTTAGTGATTAATGCCTTAGAGCAAAAAGTTTGTAGTGAAACCCTATTTTCTTTCTAAAATTGAAAGTTTATTCCTAAGTTCATAATTCTTTTAAGAAATCAAAGATGAACAACCATAGAAGGACTCAAACTCGTGCTCAAGCCATTGTTGGAACTAACAATCTCGCCAATGCAAGACTGATGACGATGATTGCTGAACTACAAAGACAACTTTAAGAACAAAGAACAGAGATCAAGGAGATTAGAGCTAGTAGTTAAGGAGGTGAAAGACAAGGTTAAAACATACCACCTCCTCCTTAGCCATAAGGAAAGGAAGCCCCAGCTCCCGCACCAGAAGCAAGACCTGTTTATCAAGAACCATTGTTGGTCAAATAGAAGCATGTTAAGCACTAGACTTCGAAAGTTCTAAGGATCCCCTGGTTGTTCAAGGATAGTTAAAGACGATCAAGGCCACTTTGAAGCTCATTGGCTTCACTAAAAATGAGAAGGTCCTTTGTGCCTTGTACTACATCACCATGGAAGCCAAAATCTTGTAGGATGGAATCGAGCAGAGTAGAAATGTAGATGAGATGACATGGGCATATTTTGTTTATGAATTCAACACAAAGTTCTTCCATATGAACATCATTTAGAAACATTACGATGAATTCAAGAACCTACGCCAAGATATGTTAGTTAATGAAGTGGTTGCTAAGCTTGACCAATTGGCATGCCTTTGTCCATGAATGGTCAGTGATGAAAGCGAAAGGGTCAAAAGGTTTATCAAAGTTCTTCAACCAGAAATTGCAGCAATCATTGATGGAGCGAGTCCACCTAGAAATCAAGAACAAGTTGTTTTGAGGGCGCAACGAGCTGAATTCCACTTGTCAAAATTAAGAAGAAACCAGCCTCAACCAAGTCATCTGGTGAATGATGCAAACACTCAGAACCAGCCCTAAGGCAGAAACAACGACGACAACCACAACAACCAAAACTGGAAGAACAATAAGAGAAAGGGCAACTTCCAAAACCAATAAAGTTAAAGCAACAAGAAACATAGTGGTGGTTAGTATAACAACAATAACAAGTAGATACAACCATGTACCAAATGTGGAAAGAAACATCCAGGTGAATGCCATCTTGGAACAAACTAGTGTTTTATCTAGGAACACAAGGATCATTTTGCCAAGAACTGCCCTAACCAGTCCAATGTTCAAATTCAGTAGAGAGTTCCTAATTCCCAACTCCACAATATGCAAGCCACCTTATAAGGACCCTTGATAAACTAAGGAAGACTTGAAGCCCCTTCTACCAATGCTTGCATTTATGCAATGACGAAAGAACAAGTGGCAACCGAAACCTTTAATGCTGTCACAGGTCAGATTTCAAGCCTTTCTTTTAATGCACATGTTCTCTTTAATACGGATTCCATGTATTCATTTGTATCATTATCTTTTGTTAAAAAGCTAGGAGAACATTTAGAACCTATGAGATAGGGGTTCACTACGACACTACCCTCTAGGGAAGTGATGATGTCTACGTATTATTTGTGTATAGTCCCTTAGTAGATTTCTGAAAGAGAACTCTTTGTCAATCTTATTATAATCGATATGTATGACTATGATATGATTCTTGGGATGGATTTCCTGAGTAAGTATATTGCTTCAATCGAGTGCCGAAAACAAAAGGTGATTTTTCATCTAGAAGTTGAACAAAGATTCATGCTTGTGGGTGAGTCAAGAAAGAAACCAAACATGTTTTTGTTAGCCATGAAAGTAAGGAAGTTGTTAGCAAGTGGCTGTATGGGTTATTTTGTGAACATTGTAGATAAAAGTCAAGAAGAAAAGATAAAGATTAAAGATGTTATGGTGGTTCGAGAATTTCTAGTGATATTTTTAGAAGACCTATCAAGCTTACCTCTGGATAGAGTGTCACGCCCCAGAGTATGGGAGGTGACGTGGTGGTTTAGTTAAGTTAATTAAATAAACATTTAGTTAAAAATTGGGTTTAAGAATTAGATTTATAAATAAAAATGAGATAATTTTTAAAATCGTTTGATTAGAATAAATTAAATTAAGGAAATAAAATAAACCATCAAAGTAATTAAACAAATAAAGAGAACAATAAAAATCTTTAAATATGGGGTAGAATGAGTATGGGTCCCACTGGCCCACATATTGTGCACACACATGTAGTACTGACAATATTACAATACAACCACAGTCCAGAAATAAAAGAATAAGTTAAGATCTTACATGCCTTGATTTATTGTACTATAACCTGCCCAAATCTTCTACTGGTCGTAAGTTCGATCAGCGGACTTTTCTCCAATCCTAAGCTGATATCCACCTAGGGGTAAGATTTTAAAACAATAAAAACGTGAGCGAAAGGCTCAGTAGGACTATATTTTTAAAATAAATAGATAAATATTCTAATAGGACTTTCTTAAAGAATAAATAATTAAATAAATCAAATAAGTATTTTCATTTATTAAAATTCTATCAAAAACAGTTAATCAAAAGTACCTTTTTAATTTTCTCAGGCAAACCAAATACTCACCACCGAAGTGGCCCAGCTGGGTTTCGGGACCTGCCCCCAAGGTCGTTCACTACACGACCCGATCTCTGATATGGCATCATGCCCATATATCTTTTTATAATTAAAACCTCTATTTACCAAATATAATCATTAACATTTATTATGAGGTTCATTATGAGTATTTCTCAATGAGCCGTTTGTAAAGATATTCAAACAAAATCATTTTCCAATCAGTGATCAAAAAAATTTGACGAAAATCCATTTTTGGCTTAAATCATTTTTGAAATAGGGCTACCAAAGAAAAGGGTAGAAGTCCTACCTCGATTTTTGTGTCAGTGTCCTACATCGTAATCCCAGTCTGCTATACGTTAGCTCCGCGGATCCACACACATATCCTAAACGCATAGTAACTTAGTTCATTAGTATCTAACCCGAGGTATCCTATGATACTAAATCATCTCATGGTGTCCTAGTGTGCCATTTAGGTTTATAAAGTTGAAATTTCAATCAGGGTTCAAAACAGTGAAAACGGGTGAAAAATCACAAATTTGAGTTAGGTTCGGTCGGCCTGTCGGTCCCCCTAGTTCGGCCAGCCGAACTGCACAATTCGGCCTGCCGGAAGACAAAGTCCAGTCGGTCGAAGTTTCCCAGGTTCGGCCTGCTGGTCGGATGAATTCGGCCTGCCGAACACAAAGTTCAGCCTGTCGATTTGGAAAATTCTAGAAATTTCCACGCACGAGTTCTCGGCCTCCCGAATCCAAATCTTCAAATTTAACCTATTTTCTCAATTCTCAGGCATGGGAAATCATCATAAACAATAGAAAATCATAGTAGAACACTTTTTAATGGATTAAAACAAGTTTTAAACAAGATTTTCAAATAAATCCAAAAATAGAGGAAAAATGAAAAATCTTGATTTTAATCCCTTTTTGTTCAAACAAGGTTTGTATTCTAACTAATCTAAGTCCATCTAACTTAGATTGAAGCTTTTCTAAGCTTAGAAACTCTTAGATTTCAAAATGCAAGAAAATTTGAAAAATTGAAAAAGTTTAGGAAATTTAAAACTAACCTTGAATCGAAGCTTTAAAACGATGTTTTTGTTGTTGAATCTTGTTTTCGAGTCTTCAATCTACTTACCTGAAACTTAAAATTGAAATTTGATTCAAAAATTTAGAAAGAGAACGAGAGAGAGTGTGTAACCGAGAGAGTGAGAGAGGAGAGAGAGAGAACACGGGTGAGTGAGAGAGTGAGGAGAGAGAGAATGAAATAAATAGAGGAAAAGAGAGAAAAGTGGTTGCGCAGAACTATGTGCAACAGCACACTGTTTTTCAAATCAAATTGCTTTGTTAAAATTTTAAATTGACAATTAAAAACAATTTAGATTAATTAAAAATTATTAAAAGAGTAAAATATCATAAGTTTTCTTAATTTTCACAAAATGATAGACTTAAGTTGAAAACACTTATTATGGCACACTAATCCACCATTTAATACTCTAATTATACTTAATTAACTTTGGGGTGTTACATAGAGAAATTGATTTTGAGATCGAACTTATTCCAGGCACTGATTTGATTTCCAAGGCACCATACAGAATGGCTCTAGCGAAATTGAAAGAGTTATTTTCTCAATTAAAGGAACTTCTTGATAAAGGTTTCATCCGACCTAGTCACTCACCATGGGGAGCATCAGTTTTGTTTGTTAAGAAGACAGATGGTTCTATAAGACTCTACATCGACTATCAAGAGTTAAACAAAGCGACGATCAAGAACAAGTACCGATTACCTTAAATCGATGATTTGTTCGATCAACTTAAGGTTGCATTTGTGTTCTCAAAGATTGATTTACGATCAGGATATCATCAGCTGAAGATAAAAGTAGACATTCCTAAGACAGCTTTTAGATTAAGATATGGTCACTATAAATTTATGGTTATGCCTTTTGGTCTAATGAATACACCCGCATGTTTTATGGACTTGATGAATCAAGTATTTAAGGATTATCTTGATAAATTTGAGATAGTGTTTATCAATGATATTCTGGGGTATTCAAAGAGTCGAGAAGAGCATGCTGAGTACTTGAGGATTGTGCTAGATATCTTAAAGAGGCATAAGTTGTATGCAAAGTTTTCTAAGTGTGAATTCTAGCTCAACAGTGTGTCTTTCTTGGGACATGTTATATAGAAGGATGGAATAATGGTGGATCTTGCTAAAGTTGAAGCTGTTCTTAACTAGAAACAACTAAAGAATGCAAGTGAGATAAGAAGCTTCATGGGATTAGCTAGTTATTATTGAAAGTTTGTGGAGGATTTCTCGAGGATAAAGATGCCTCTCACGAACTTAACTCGCAAAGCAAAAAAGTTTGAATGGATGGATGTGTCTAAGAAAAGCTTTCAAGCATTAAAGAAAAGGTTGACTATAGCTCCAGTCTTGGCTATTATTGAAGGGAATGATGGATTCGTAATTTATAGTGAAGCTTCTAAGATCGGCCTTGGTGCAGTATTGAGGCAGAATGGTAGAGTAATTGCCTATGCATTGAGACAACTAAAAGATTACAAAAAGAACTTTCCCACTCATGACCTTGAGTAGGCAATCTTGGTTTTTACGCTAAAGATTTAGAGACACTACTTGTATGGAGTTCAATGTAAGATTTTCACTGATTATCAAAGTTTAAAGTATTTCTTCACTTAGAAGGACCCGAATATGAGGCAGCAGAGATGGTTAGAGTTGGTGAAGGATTATGATTATGAAATCCTTTATCATCTAATAAAGGCGAATCGGGTGGCTGATGCTCTGAGTAGGAAGAATGTTACATTGTTGATGTCATTACAAGTGATGTCTCAGCCTTTAAGAGAAGAAATTCTAGACTTTGGTTTGAAACTGACATCGGGACAGCTTTCAGCACTAACTCGTACTCCATCATTGTTTGATGAGATTCGAAGTTGACAAGACAAAGAAATAAATCTAGCAAAGATTAAGCGAGAAATCGAGGAAGGAAAATGTAAAGAGTTTTAGGTTGCTCATGATGGAACTATATATCTCAAGAGCCACTTATATGTTCCCAACGTTGATAATATAAGGGAAAGGATATTAGTAAAAATTCATGACGCTGCTTACTTAATTCATCCAGGCGTAACAAAGATATATAATAATCTAAGGGACAACTTTTGGTGGTTTGGAATGAAGCGTGATGTTGCAATGTATGTAAAGAAATGTTTGACATGTCAGCAAGTCAAAGTTGAACACCAAAGACCTAGCAACAATTTGCAGTCAATTTAGAGACCTAAGTGGAAATGGGAAGAAATTGCAATGGATTTCTTTACAGGGTTGCCTAGAACTATGAATGGATTTGATGCTATTTGGTTTGTTGTTAACCGATTAAGAAGATGGTGCATTTTGTTCGCATTAAGATCAATTACTCTATGGAGCGATTAGCAGAACTTTATGTCAAGGATATAGTGTGACTTCATGGAATTTCTAAGCCTATCATCTTTGATCGCGACAGTAGGTTCACATCCAAAATTTGGAAAAGTGTACAGATTGCAATGGGAACTAAGTTGTACTTCAACACAGCTTTTCATCCTTAGACTGATGGCCAACCAGAGAGGATGAATCTGGTTTTAGAAGATATGCTTCGTTCATGTCCCTTGATTATAAGACGAGTTGGTGCAAGATGTTTCCATTAGCAAAATTCACTTATAACAACAGCTATTAAGCGACGATTGAAATGGCACCTTATGAGGCCCAATATGGGGCAAAAATGTAGGTCGCCTATATGTTAGTATGAAGCTGCTGAAAAGAAATTGATGGAAAGCGATGATAACAAAAAGACTTACTTTTTCAATGAGACCTCTGAGATGATAAAGTTGATATGAAAGATAATAGAGACTGCTCAAACCCGTCAGAAGTGATATGCTGACAAAAGAAGAAGACCTTTGGAATTTTTTGTAGGTGATTTTGTCTTAAAATTTGCACAATGAAGGAAGTTATGAGGTTTAGAAAGAAAGGCAAGTTGAATCCGAGGGTTGTCGAACCTTATGAAATTGTAATACGGATAGGCAAACTTACAAAGTTTTATGGAAAAATTTTGTGAAAAAAATTATTTATATCTTAGGTTATCTAGAAAGTTTTATAGTGGTGCTATGAATAGCTTATGAGTTATTCAAGTTTCTTTAAGTTATGTCATTGGTGCTATCAAACTTGTAAATTCTTGACTTCTTGCTTGTATGACTTCATAGTGTAGCTAAATGAATTTGTTTGTCAATGAAAATTTTTCTAGTATTGTACTTATATGTTTATAGATTGTCATAAAAATTTTAAGGTCAAAGTTATTTTTATTTTATTTTTTGAAAATGTTAATCAAAGGGTGTTCATTGCCTTATGTATTTAAGGTTAATTTTACTCCTGAGTTCAAATGTGTGTTTTGAATTGTCCTGAATTTATTTGAGGCTAAATTTTAAATATGCTATATTTTTATGTGTTTAATATATGTAGTAATTTTTATAAATCATTTTACGACATAAATAATTTAATTTATACATTTTAGTTAGGGCAGCTCACTATCAAGTTATTGCTGGCAAATTTTAAGTTATGAAATATGTGATTTATTTTAATTATCAAATGAAATTTTTAAGGCTAAAGAAAAATTAAGGTCATTTATATATATGTTAACTTTGTCCTTGCAAAGTTTCATGCTTTAATTGTATGTGAATTGTGAATTATTGAGTTGTGAATCCTTAATGGTTAGGCAGGTTTTACTATTAGTAGATTTGCTTAAATGTTTAAAAGTTGGTTAAATGTATTTTGAATTAATATTTCTAGTGAAGAGTATGAGTGATGTAATGTGGTATTGAATGATAAAGATGAATGTTAATTTCTTGTGTATATGAATGATTGACATGAACCTTCCAAAGGACAAGCACATCAAAGACCACAGCAACGTCACCTAAGTTAAAGTTATGAAAGTAAGTAAGTCAAGTAAGTACATTCTCACCTACAACATGATTAAGTTTATGAAAAGTTTTGAAAAATATGCTTCATGATGATTTCTATGATGCATTTACATAATGTTTTACCTTGAAAGTTTTTGATGTTACAAGAAGGTTTAATGCATGCTTTGATGATGAGGTATGTCAAAACGTAAAAGTATATATACATACATATATATATATATGTATTACATAATTAAATGTTGCACATCCAATGTTATGTTTATAATGTTGTCCAAAGTTAGACTTGTCATGTTTGGTTTAGGATTAGCTACCCCTTTCTACTCATGACGGCGCGCCTATAATGTTGATTAATGGTGCAACACTTGGGCCCCTAAAGATAAAATGAATGAAGTTTTAATATGGAAGTTTTAACGAAAAGATATGTTCTATATAAACTTGTACCACATGCACTACTATGATATGATGATTATGGTTACGATGTTATGCATTGATTTTCATGAAATGTTTTATGTTGTGTGATAGCAAAGTATACTTGCTATAGAATAGGTGGAGGGCAAGGACAAGCATGTGTACTAGGAATGTTGAATTGGAAAACAGAAGAACGTAATGAAGAGAATTTAACTTCTTGAATAATGGTTTTATTATTGCATGTTAGTTTTCCGCACTACGATGTATTAAAACTTGTTTTTATTTTTATTTTTGCTTTCGCAGCAGATTGACCTGCCGACCATTATTGGTCGAACTGCCAATGTTACCATCAGCCTGCCGATTACCCTATATCGGCCTGCCAATTTGGGTGCTTTAAAACTTTGTTTTTGCATAGCCTCTGACAGTCTGTCGATGGTTAAAGTTTAGATTACCAGTCATATTTAGCCTGTCAATGTTTGAAGTTTGGCCTACCGAACTAGCAAAGCAGATTTGAATGATTGTTTTAAATTTTATTTAAATTATGGTTTATTATTTTGGTATTGATAAACTATTTAAATATACATAAATATTTTTTTTTAAAAAAGTATGCATGGATCCTGGTATATGTTTATTAAACTATAATTTATTCGAATAGTTTATCTTAAAATAATGATATCAATGGTATAAATAACGACTGCTGTGACATCCGTAAGGGGGTGTTACACTCATAGGGTTGAAGAGATAAATTAGAAAGTTAAGATAAGACATGATTGAATACACGAGAATCCATTATCCAGTTGGTAGAAGAATTTGAGTAAGTGATAGCATGGTTGGCGGATAGCCGGTGGGGCAGAGGTGAGGGAAGGCTTTGTAACATCGGTGGGCTTCATGACCACATTTTCCACAAAATTAACTCTCTATAGGGTTTGAGGTGGAAGACAATAGTCTAGAGTTATGTGATGAAGGAGAAGGGGATGGTAAAAGGCTGAGATTTTGAAGGACGAAAGGATAGGGTAGGAGTTTTGGCTATGTTGGCCATAGGTGGGATGGATAGGTATTGTTTTTAGTAGTTTCATTTTGGTGAAGACAAATCTCATGATCGATGAGCTTGTTGTACAATTCTTTGAAAGGTATTACAGAATCTCAAGCATGAAGTGGTGTAATGATCTCTTTGTATTCGAATCCAAGGCCTTCTGTGCTGTACAGGAGAAGTTGGGCATCACTAGACGAGGCCCCAAGTGTTGTTATCTCATCAATTAAAGTCTTTATAGAAAGAAGAAAGTCAACAACTATAGAATCGCCTCTGTTAATTATGGAGAGCTCATCCTTAAGATAGAGAATGTGAGAATTCAATTGTTTCTTATAAAGCCGACCAAAGCGAATCCAAGCTTTACAATTAGATGTTGCTGAAGACACAAGAGGAATGTTTGGATTAGGAGATGACTGACCATTTGTAATTAACGTAGGTAGTGGGTAAGGGAATGACCCATCTAGATAGCCCAAAAGGTCTAAACCAAACAAAAGAGAATTAAATTAAACTTTCTATGCGAAGTAATTTTTAGAGGTAAGTTTAAAGGGTAGTTGATAGCTCAATTAATTGTAATTAGATTGAGGGTGGGACCGGGAACGATAACAGTAACAGGATTTGAAATACTTTGTGCAGAGTCTGAAGCCATCAAGGTAAAACAAGAAAAAGAAAACCACAAGCAGTCTTGTTGGAGTTAAGGCTCTAATACTATAACAAAACTTTGAATTGAAAATTTTTGGCTTCAGTAATTGTCACGATTACACAATTGTATTTATATATATATATATATATATATATATACATACAGACACGCTACAAATGAAAGCAGTCCTAAAAAGGTAGACATGTATAGCCTGACTTTTTCACATAACAAATACACAAGTTTAAATTTTAAATTTGCAATTGTATGTAATCTGGAGATAGGCTACACCCTAAATTGATGGGTTGGTTCCCAATGAAGCGGCAAGTTTTGAATTCGAAGAAGGTTTTCTAATAAGTGAATGGATTTTTTATTGCATCCATTTAGTTATTTTGGAGTTTTTTTTTTTTTTTTTTTTTTTTGCTACTGGTCGAGCAGGAGACTTGTGTTTGGTAGGAAAGTAGCATGGAGATGGACATTATGTATACCTCCAACAATCTAATTCACACGGTTAAGTACGGTACATAAGTATTTTAATAACACAATTTTATATAAAGCTAATTTGACTTTAAATGATTGATATAATTTTAAAATTCTATTTGAAGGAAAATAAATTAAAAATGTTTAAAAAGTCAAAAAATAATAATCTCTCCTTTTATTTTTGCATGATTACAAGAAGCTAATGCGATAATATTTCACTAAATAGTTCAAAGACTCTCATTATACCTACGACACCTATTATTTCAATTAAAAGTCTTAACACAAGGAGTTTTTTTTTTTTTTTGGTTAATATTTCATAAGTCAAAGGGAATTAATGTTACATTTTGAAATTGTGATGCATATTGTTACAAGTTCTATAATTGCGAGAGTATTTTTGTGATTAGGCTTAGAAGGATAACCTGTCATGTGCAAAGCACGTGTTTGAGGACAGGGATTGGCCCGAGGACGGCCTTGTGTCATTGCCCCGTTCTGCAACACATTGTCGTCTATACAAAAGGGATAGAAAAAGGGAGGGGAAAAATTGACATTGCGCTCCGATCAGTCCATAAAGGGAAAATTTGGTAAAAGACTCACCTCAGAAACTTAATTGGAGAAATGAGCCTTTTTTTTTTTGCTCCCAAAAAAAGACAGATAGGCTCCATCTCAGCCTTCCTTTATTTATCCATCTTAGCCCCTATTCCCCTTATTCCCTTCATATGTCGTTTCCTTTCCTTCTATTTTGAGGTTTCGTTAGGTTTGTCTCCGTCTTCCTTGGTTGGTTGCCGTTTTTCAAATTCTCCCTTTGTTGTGGTTCCTTCCCGTTCCTTCCGTCCCCCCTTCAAATTATTCCGTCCTGCTTCCGTGTGTGGCATTGAAGCTGAAACAAAAAACACTCTCCTCCATTTTCTTCTTCCCTTCTCTTCTCGCTTCTCTTCCTCTTTTCCTTCTCGTCCAAGAGCAACAAAACATGAGAACGCAGAAAGAGTTTGATCCATTTCGACCAGAATTTATCAAATTTCCCAATTTCGACCCACCTTCCCCCTCCTCTACGAAAAACCCCCCAACCGTCTCCTCTCCTTGTCCAAGCAATCTGCAGCTGTGGTACACGGTCGTCGCCGCCGTCCGTTTGACATTTGTCAGTCATCGGTGGTACAAGGTCAGTAGTTCTTTGATTGGTTTCCTTTGTTGTCTGCTATTAGTTGTGATTTATGGAGTATTTTGATAGTTAAAAAGCCCTAGAAAGGCATATTTGATATCAACTCAAATTGATATCAACTGTATTGAAAGAACATAATTGAATAACACTAACTACATCGCCGTTATCATCCATACAAGATATGATCATTTATGTTTGACACCCTCGTGGAAAGACTGGCATTCTAATAAGTCTCACAATACCACATTCAAAAATTGCGTAGGAAAAGATGGCAACATGAATTACGAAAAAAAAAAAGAAGAAAAGAAAAAAATATTTTCTTTTAATGCATTGAAGTGCAACCCAATGAGACAAACACAAAGATTAAACCAAAGAAAAGGCACTTTCACCTCTCTGCTCAGTAATATTAGGATTTGTACCCAAAGTTTGCAACCTATGAATAATGTCAATTGTAATACTCTGCTTCAAATGCTGTGGAAGTTCAACAACCATTACTTCACCAGAAAGCTCCTTCTCGAGTTTCTTTGCCTTTCAAGCCACAACAACAATTTTACCAATTTAACAACCAGTTTACAAATGAAACTTAAACAAAATCACAAGGGCATAGCATAAATATAAAATAAGTTTAATCAACCATAGATCTCTCTAACTCATCAAAAGAATAAAATTACCAATTGAACAAACGACAGATAGCTCTTCCAGTACACTATTTTAAGATTGGGAGTCTTATATTTTAACATTGGAATTCTAATGGGAATTTGGATTTGAACATTGTCTTCATCTTCAAGGTTTTTGAAGCCTTGTAATTGCTTCCTCATGTCAATCGAAGTCCTTAAATAGAGCAGAACAATTTTTCTTTCAGCAAGAATTATCTATGTTTTTGTTCTGCATGTGTAATTCGTTCATAATTTTGAATTTGAACTATTCTTCAAAAATGAGAATTAGTAAGAAAAAAAGGTGAACGGCATGGGAAATTTATTAGGGTCTCTACAAGCATAAGCCCCATACGTTAGGTGGACTAATAGAGGAAAGGTGACAAATACTTGGATTGTGATCGTTTATATTATACTAATACTAGAATTCTGTTATTTTATATGCCAATTTCAATCATAGAAATATTTTCATTCGTTAAAATATGGGATCTTTTATAGTGGTATTTGTTGTTTTTGACTACCTGTAAGAACTTTGCTTTTTTCAATCATTGGTTTAATTTTTAACTTTTAATTGTGTGATTTGTAAGTTGGATCAATTTTGTATTGTGCGCAACAAATTATAAATGCATAGTCATGCCATTGACAATTTTACAATAGAAATTTTTAATACGTGCACTTGATAGGCTTAGTGTGACGCCCCACTGAGCCACGAGGAGGCCACACATTTGTCTTGGGCGTTTTTAAGAATCAAATTGGCCCAAGGAAGGTTCTGGAAGGATCCAGAGTGTTCTACAACATTCCACAGCATTCTAGGCGGTTCTACACCAGTCCAGAAGTATCCTGAAGAACCCAGAATGTCCTGAGAGGCTCAAGACTTCTCTAGAACACTCTAGAACATTGGAGTATTTTGTAGAATAGTATAGAGTTATCTAGAACACTCCATACTTGTAAATATTTTCACACTTTGCTAGAACATTCTAGATAGTGCATAGCAACCGTAGGATCAAAGCAATCATGACCGTCCATTCATTAGGAGGGTGCCTATAAATAGGACCAACCCCTCATTTGTAAAGCCATCCAAGAAATTCAATTGTAAAGTTCTCTTAGCTTAATAACATTCCTTTCAGAGTTCTCCTCATTCTCTTGAGTTCCCTTTTATTCTAGGCAATTGCGTGAGCAAGTCAGGCTGACTTAGCATCGGGAGCGTGCTAAGGCCGCACGAGTATCTTTGGAGAAAATAAGCTCGTGATAGTTGGTATCAGAGCGAGGCTCAGGTGAAAGCGATGGCTAAAGGTGCTGCTCAAAGGACCACAGGATCCAACCCATCTAACGTAGAGGTGACGCAAGAGCGAGGCCGCGAAGAGATAGTTGATCCCAACGTCGTGGCTAAGTGAGGTTGTTCAAAGGACATGATCTCTAGTTTCGACTCACGCCTATCTCGGGTTGAGGAGGCAGTAAGTGGCGTGGAGGCCCAGGTGGATGATCTAAACCAACGGGTGGACGGTTTAGAAGCGGAGGATG
>CAMOHE010053510.1:0-44194 GCA_946598075.1 Artocarpus hirsutus
CATGCCAATGTTTCTATTCACGGAGTCCACCTCCGATGGTTAAGACAAACCATCTCCCAATAGGGATATAGACAACATAACAATCTTTACATGAATAAAGCGCCCAACTTTATTCCCTCGATTGCGGATCTTATGATTTAGACCGTCACCTTAAGAATCATGTCTTCTGCATAATCTGTCCATCATATGCCCAATTCTTAAAGGTTTAGACCGACAGTCTCAGACTATTGTTTGCTTATCATACATTCAACAAATATGAACGTAAAGAGGACAAGATTTGGTATATGAATAATAAATGAATTCTTTATTGATAAAAATGTCTTCAAAAACTCATTATATTTTTACTCCTTAGGGCATACATGTCTAACAAGTGCACATCCTGGGTTAATATGGAATTAGGAACAATTAATCTTTTTTTAAAAAAGGCAAATTGTATCACTGAGACAAGCATACCAAGAGGGCCTTTAATTTGTTGGTGACAATTTTGGATATAACGTTCTATACAACGTTAGACAGGCTAATGGGCTAGAATCTCCTACTGAAGAAGTGAGGGAAATTATACTAAATAGTAGATTTTATTAATTGATGAGTAAATAATGTTAGATGATTTAAAAAAAAAAGCTTATTTAACATGAGTCACTATTTTATAAATTCAAAAACGCAAAAGTACCCCTTAAAACAAATCAAGTATTTTGCCCTATCATTTTCTTTCTTCATTTTCCTTTGTCTCTTTCTCCTCTGTTTCTCTCTCTCCCCCTCCCTCTTTCTCTTCTTATCTAGTTTCCCATCTGACTTGCTCATCGATGCCGCTACGTCTAGATCTCGGCAACATCGATGGAGTCTCGATCGGAGCCATGACATCGAGCTTCTGTTTCACTCTCTCTCTCTCTCCTCCTTCTCTCTACTCTAATTTGGTTTTCTTGTCTGACTTGCTCGTCGATGCTGCCATGTCCAAAGCCCTAAACAAAGACAGAGTAGTAATCAAAGCTGTGTGTCAAGCTTCCTTCACTCTCCCTCTCTTTCTCTCCTTTCCTTTCTCCTTGAATTCTTTTTCAATCTGGTTATCCTGTTCCACTTGCTTGCTAATGCAGCCATGTCTATGGCTTCATCACTTGAACAGAGTCGCTCACAAATCTAAACATCGAGCTCGAGAAGGAAATCAACCAACGCTATTTCATCAGACCGCAATTATCCACAAGACAAAGGCACTATTGAAAAGGAAGGATTTTAATCTCCTTGGATGCCACCGCTTTCTTGGTGTTGACTTACACATTCACGACAATGGAGGTTTTCAGATGTCCCAGATCTATGCCAAAATTGAAGGAATGGTGGTGCTTTGTTATTTTGTTAATTTTGTATGGTATTTACGAATATGTTTGGATGTTAAGACCATGAGGGAAGATAGATTTTTTTTTAATGTTTTTGAGTCTTTGCAAATCTTTTTTTATCTAATTACTTTTTTTGTTCTTTTTTGGTTGAATATGGTATTTACTGGTAGTTGGCAACTCTATCGATGGATTTTTGTATTTATTTATAAATACTGCATTTTTCGACCATCGATAGTCAATCGAAATAACCAGTAAATTTTTTTATTTATATGAAAATATAGTATTTATATTGTATTTTTATGTAAATACTGTATTTTATGGCCGCTAGCGTGGTTGTCGGTGCCAATGATGTCTGATGAAGCCACCAGTATATTTTTGTATTTACATGTAAACATGGTATTTACCAGCAAATACTATATTTCTTAGCTGCCGGTGGTCGGATGAAGTCATTAGTGAATTTTGATATTTATATGTAAATACAGTGTTTATAGGTAAATACTGCATTCATGGTCGTCGATGGTCTAGCAAAGTCGCCGGTAAACTTTTGTAG
This sequence comes from Artocarpus hirsutus, assembly GCA_946598075.1. Taxonomy (NCBI): domain Eukaryota; kingdom Viridiplantae; phylum Streptophyta; class Magnoliopsida; order Rosales; family Moraceae; genus Artocarpus; species Artocarpus hirsutus. Next base: position 1,879 of record CAMOHE010053510.1, read on the forward strand.
TTACATGTACATATAGTATATATATAAGTAAATATTATATTTCCCGAAAGCTAGTGATCTGGCAAAGTCACAATAAATTTATATAATCACATGTAAATGTAGATTTACAAGTAAATACTATATTTTTTGGCTGCCATCGGTCCAGTGATGTTGCGGTTAATTTTTGTATTTGCATGTAACTACTACATTTCTTGCCCACCGATGGTCTAGTGAAGTCATTGGAAAATTTTTCCTTATTTGGAAATAAAGTATTACCATGTAAATACACAATATTTCCTAGTCATCGTTGGTGCTGACGAGGAAGGAGGATAAAAGATATGGAGGAGAAAGAATTGAGGATATTTTGGGGTTTTTGTTCTCAACTCCTCATGCGATATTTCTCAATTTCTCAAACATTTAGAAACCATATGAGATTATTTACTAAGTTTTAACCAAAAAATGCTAATTTGCTCTTTCTTGGAATTAAGACAAGACAAAGATTCGTGTGGTTAATGGCTTGCAAAAGTTTATTAGATCCCAAAATATCAGTCAAAGTGGCAACACATCTTCTTAATGGTCTCTAAATAATGCCTAGAGAAACCATCTAGTCCAAGAGCCTTTCGTGTCTCTAATTTCTTCAGTTGAGGGAGTGGCAATTAACTCTTCATTTCTTATTTTCTTTGATAGAAATAGACGGTTCAACAAAGCTCTCGAGGCCTACTAGGAAAACTACATTGGACTTGTTGAAACCTCTTTGAACCTATCAACAAAGATTAGCGATATCCTTCCAAGTCTCTACCCTTAGGCCATTGTCATCCTTGATGGTCGGACCCAATTCGACGCTGTCGCAAAATGGTTGAGATATGGAGGAAAAACAAAAGTTCCACAATTCCGTTCATGGAACCTATAGATGCTATTTCAATACCCAAAATTAATTAAATGTATTGGTGTGTAAAATGGTGAATTAGTGTGCCATAGTGCATTTCTAAACTTAATTTGATTATTTTGAAATATTTCTAAATTAATCTTATTTTAGATTAACTTAATAATTTTTAATTACTCTTGATTACTTTTAATTGCTATTTTAAATTTTAAAACAAAACAATTTGTCAAAATGCCTGTTTTACAAAATTGTAGGCAGCACATGGTTTTTGCATAGTAAAACCGCCCATTACTCTCTTTATTTAACCCTTCTCTCTCTCCCTCTTCCTCACTCTCTTCTCATTCTCTCTCTTCCACTCTCTCTCACGTTTTCTTACTGTCTCCCTCTGTTTCTCTTTCTCTCTCTCAATTTCTCTCAAAATTTTGAATCAAAAATTCAAACCCAAGCTTTGGATCAGTGAATTGGAGGATCGGGAACGTGATTGAGCAACCAAGAACACGATTTAAAGTTTAATCCGAGGTTAGTTTACAAATTTTCAAAACTTTTCAATTTTTTAAATTTCTTGGGATTTTGAAATTTAAGCATTCCTAAGCTTAGAAAAACTTCAATCTAGGTTAGAGGAACTTAGAATGACTAGAATTTAAGCTTTGTTTGGTCAAAAACGGATTTGAATCAAGATTTTTCATTTTTCTCTATTTTTCCCTATTTTTAGAATTTTTCAAAATCTTTGAGCAAATCTTGTTTAAATTAGTTCAAAAGTGTTTTACATTGTTTTTCTACCATCTATGAATGATTTCCATGCCTGAGAATTGAGAAAAAAAGGTTGAAATGAATATTTGAGCTTGGAAGGCCAAGAACCTATGATTGGAAAATTCTAGAATTTTCCAGTTCGGCAGGCCGGATTCATGAGTTTAGCAGGCAAGATTCATACGACCAGCAGACCAAACCTGAAAGTGTTTGGAAAATCAGACTTAGTTTTTTGACAGGCCAAACTACACAATTCGGCTGGACGAACCAAGGTGACTGGCAGGCCGACTGAGCATGGTGAAATTTTGTTATTTTTCACTTGTTTTCACCATTTTGAACCCTAATTTAGATTTTAATGATACTGTATGCTTTTGCAAACTTAAATGGCACACTAGGATACCATAAGATAGTTTAATAACATAGGAAATCTCAAGTTAGATACTGATAGACACAGTTTATGTATCTAAGGTTGTTTGTGGTTCTGCAGAGCTAACGTTTAACAGACCAGGGTTATAGTATATGACACCGGCACGAGTATCAAGGTAGGACTTCTACCCTTTTCTTGGTAACCTAGTTTTCAAAGGATTTTGGCCTCAAAAAGAATTTTTAACAAAAATGTTTTCAATGATTGGTTGAAAAAGGATTTTTATCAACTGATTTCATAAGCAATAGAATTGAGGTGGTTTTTATAATTAACCTCATAATGAATGTAAAAGACTATATTTGGTAAGAATTGATTTTAATAATTATAGAAAGATATTTATATATATATATATATTTTAGGGTATGATGCCATATCAGAGATCGGGTCATGTAGTACGCGACCTTAGGGGCAGGTCCCGAAACCCAACTAAGCCACTTCGGTGGTGATATAAATATAGTTTGCCTAGAAAAAAATATAAAGATACTTTCTGGACGGACTATTTTTAAAGGATATATTTACATGATTTTATTTCTTTAACTCTATTTTCTGTTATTTGTTTTGAAGGGTAAAATTGTATTTCAACTAAATATCTGTTTGTAAAATATAGTCCTACTAAGTCTTTCGCTCACCTTTATTTGTTTTAAAATCTATCCCCCCCTCTAAGTGGATTCCAGCTTAGAATCGAAAAAGAGTTCGTTGACCTGACTTACGACCAGTAGAAGACTTAGGTAGATTGTTGTACAAATAATTCAAGGCATGTATAACTTTAACTTTCTCTTTTTCTTTGGACTATGGTTGTAAATTTAATATTGTTTGTACAATGTGTGTATACAAGTTGTGGGTCAGTGGGACCCATTGTAACACCCTGAAGTTAATTAAGTGTAATTAGAGTGTTAAATGGTGGATTAGTGTCCCATAATAAGTGTTTTCAACTTAAGTCTATCATTTTGTGAAAATTAAGAAAACTTATGTTATTTTACTCTTTTAATAATTTTTAATTATTCTAAATTGTTTTAATTGTTAATTTAATTTTCAATGAAACAATTTGATTCGAAAACAGTGTATTGTTGCACACAGTCCTGTGCAACCACTTTTCTCTCTTTTTCTATTTATTTAACTCTTTCTATCTCTTCTCTCATTTCTCTCACTCGCTCACTCTCTCTCCTCTCTCTCCTCTCTCTCTATCTCTCTCGGTTTCTCTCTTCCTCTTTCATTTTCTTTCTTTAAATTTTGAAACAAAATTCAGATTTAAGCTTTGGGTTAGTAGATTGAAGGCTCGGGAATGAGATTTAACAACAAAAACATCGTTTTCAAGCTTTGATTCGAGGTTAGTTTTTAAAATTCAAAAGTTTTTCTATTTTTTAAATTTTCTTGCATTTTGAAATCTAAGAGTTTCTAAGCCTAGAAAAGCTTCAATCTAAGTTAGATGGACTTAGATTAGCTAGAATGCAAACTTTATTTCATCAAAAACAGATTGAAATCAAGATTTTTCATTTTTCCTCTATTTTTTTTCTATTTTTGGATTTTTTGTGAAAATCTTGTTTGAAACTTGTTTTAATCCATTAAAAAGTATTCTACTATGATTTTCTATTGTTTATGATGATTTCCCATGCCTGAGAACTAAGAAAAACAGGTTAGATTTGAAGATTTGGATTCGGGATGCCGAGAACCCGTGCGTGGAAAATTCTAGAATTTTTTTAGATCGGCAGGCCGAACTTCATGTTCAGTAGGTCGGATTCAAGGGATCGGTAGGCCGGATTCATCTGACCGGTAGGCCGAACCTAGAAATGTTCGGCCGAACGAACCTGCTCTTCTGGCAGGCCGAACTGTGCAGTTCGACAGGCCGAACCAGGACGATTGGCAAGCCGGCCGAGATGGTGTAATTTTGTGATTTTTCACCCATTTTCACTGTTTTGAACCCTGATTGAAATTCTAACTTTGTAAAATGATTTTATAAACCTAAATGGCACACTAAGACACCATGAGATGATTTAGTATCATAGGATACCTCGGGTTAGATACTAATGAACTAAGTTATTATGCGTTTATAAATTGTGCGTGGATCTGCGGAGCTAACGTATAGCAGACCGGGATTACGGTGTGGGACGTCGACACGGATATCGAGGTAGGACTACTACCCCTTTCCTTTGGTAGCCCTATTTCAAAATGATTTAAGCCAAAAATGGATTCTTATCAAATGTTTTCAATGACTGATTGGGAAATGATTTTGTTTAAATATCTTTACAAGCGGTTGCTTGAGAAATGTTCATAATGAATTTCATAATGAATGTAAATGATTATATTTGGTAAACAGAGATTTTAATAATTATAAAAAGATATATGGGCATGATGCCATATCGGAGATCGGGTAGTGTAGTGAACGACCTTGGGGGCAGGTCCCGAAACCCAGCTGGGTCACTTCGGTGGTGAATATTTGGTTTGCCCGAGAGAATTAAAAAGGTACTCTTGAAAAACTGTTTTCAATGGAATTTTAGTAAATGTAAATACATATTTGATTTATTTAATTATTTATTTGTTAAGGAAGTTCAATTAGAATATTTATCTGTTTATTTTAAAATATAGTCTTACTGAGCCTTTCGCTCACATTTTTATCTGTTTCAAAATCTTAACCCTAGGTGGACAACAGCTTAAGATCGGAGAAGAGTCCGCTGACCGGACTTACAATCAGTAGAAGATTTGGGTAGGTTGTATTGTAGCAAGTAAGGCATGTAAACTCTCAACCTTTCTTTTCATGGACTGTGGTTGTATTGTAATATTGTCAGTACTACATGTGTATGCACGATATATGGGCCAGTGGGACCCATACTCGTTCCACCTCACATTTAAATATTTTTAATGTTCTATTATTTGCTTAATTATTATAATGGTTTATTTTAATTCTTTAAGTTATTCTATTCAAACGATTTTAAAATTTCTTCAAATTTACTTATAAATTTAATTCTAAAACCCTATTTTTAACTAAATCTTTATTTAATTAACTTAACTAAACCACCACGTCACCTCCCGTACTCCGAGGCGTGACAGATTGGTATCATAGCTCAAGTTTATCGACCTTGGGAATTGTGCACACATAGGTACGACAATGGAATACCACTGACAGTCCAATTTTTATTTTTAGAAGTGAGAGAATGGCACCTAGACGTCGTTCGACGTAGATGCCGAGTTTGGAAATGATGAAGGCATGATGAGGGCTATGTTTGCTGCATTTTGGCAGATGGCAGCAAGGGCAAGACTTGATGATTTCGAGGCTAGTCGTCGGCATACGTACTTTAAGGAGTTTTGACGTGCGTCAGTACCGACTTTTGACAGAATTGGAGACCCACAGGTGGTAGAATATTGGTTAGATTCGATCGTGAAGCACTTGGATATGCTTGGTGTGCCAGTGGAGTATCGCGTGGAATTCGCAGCATATAAGTTTGAAGGTGGTGCTAATACCTGGTGGAAACAAGCAAACCGTTTGGAAAACAATGGCAATATTGATTGGGACAGGTTCGAGGAGCTGTTCTATGATAGGTATTTTCCGCAGGGATACAAAGACCAAAAGGCAACGAAATTCTATAGGTTACAGCGAGACGATATGTCAATTCGGGAATATGAAGCGAAGTTTAATGAATTGGCGAGGTTTGCTCCCTCAGCAGTGGCATCGGAGCATGAAAGGTGTATCAAATTTCAGGAAAGACTTAAGGCTCCTATTCGACGACAGATAGTTGCCCTACGACTCTGAAACTTTGGAGAGCTTATGTCATCAGCAATATCACTGGAGAATGATTACGCACAGTACTGTGAGAATCGAGCTAAGGCATCCAGAGGACCACAGAGGAGTGGCAGGAGGAGCATCAGCAGTCGACCGACTCTGGGAAAGAGCAAACTGGATGGCGTAAACAACGGCAACAGTAGTTCATCCAGCAGCGGGCGCAGCAACCCCTACAGCTTTCACTGTCACTGTTGCCAGCAACTAGGACACATCAAGAGAAATTGCCCGATTAGGAGTGCTCGTTTAGGACTTCAAACCGGAGAAGGAGCTAGTCGTCAGCCTCAGCTTCAGACTCTACCTCAACCGCAGTAGTATCCTCAGCTTCCATTCCATCAGTTTCCTCCTCAGCAACTGTCACATCCAGCTCAAGGTCATTAGCAGCAGAGTTTTCAACGCAACATCCCTTAGTATCGAGCGTCGAGTACATCTAGTGTGCAGTCGCCATCATCGCAGCAGTATTGGCTAGTTAATCTAGGAACTAGTAGTATGGGTAGAGGTAAAGGAAAAGCTTCAGTGCAAATTCATACGATGACATCAGGGAGTTAAGATGACCAGATTAATAACGCAGTTGTCGATGATACGATTATGGTTTCTCAGTTCTTAGCACACGTGTTATTTGATACTGGTGCCACTCATTCTCCCATTTCGAGTTCATTTGTACATGCCTTGGGATTAGAAATAGAAGAGTTTAATGAACCCTTAGTTATAGCTTCACCCTTGGGGCGGGTGTGTGTGAACAATATTTGTAAAGCTTGTAAAATCAAGATTGGGGATGAGATTTTGAAAAGTGATTTGATTGTAATCCCCATGAGAACATATGATGTAATCTTAGGGATGGACTGGCTGTCCAGATACAATGTAGTAGTGGACTGCCAACTTAGAAAAGTAATCCTAATGTCTGATAGGGGGACGGTAATCACTTACCAGGGTGGTAGCGATTGGTTGATGAGTGAGCATCGTGTTAGGGCATGTCTCAGAGGGCAGAAGAATGCAGTTTGTTATGCTATCTTCATGGATTTAGAAGAAGAGCCCAGTGTTTTGAGAAGACGTACAGTAATTCTAGTGGTAGACGAATTTGAGGATGTCTTCCCCGATGAGTTGCCAGGATTACCACCACATCGGGAGATCGAGTTTGGTATCGAATTATTCCCAGGAACAGCACCCATTTCTATAGCACCTTATCGGATGGTGCCGGTAGAGATGAAAGAACTCAGGAAGCAACTTCAGGAGCTTGCTGATAAGAGATATATTCAGAACAGCACCTCACTGTGGGGAGCACCAATCTTGTTCGCTAAGAAACATGATGGAACCCTTAGGTTGTGCATAGATTATCGACAGTTGAATCGAGTCATAGTGAAGAACAAGTATCCATTACCCAAGATCGATGAGTTGTTTGATCAGTTGGGAGGTTCACGATACTTCTCAAAGATAAATTTGAGGTCAGGATATCATCAGCTCAGGATTAAGGAAGAGGACATTCCCAAGACAACTTTTAGGACTCGGTATGGACATTTTGAGTTTTTGGTAATGTCGTTTGGATTGACGAATGCTTTGGCAGCTTTCATGGATTTGATGAACAGGATATTTAGGCCTTACTTGGATCAGTTCGTGATTGTGTTCATTGACGACATCTTGATTTACTCTAAGACTTGGGAAGAGCATGAGCAGCATCTCAGGATTGTGCTTTTGACTCTGCGAGAACATCAGTTGTATGCCAAGAAAGAAAAGTGCGAGTTCTGGTTGATAGAGGTCAAATTTCTGGGTCATGCCATTTCTGAACAAGGTATCTCAGTGGATCCATCAAAGATAGAAGCCATTGTGGATTGAAAACGACCGAGGAATGTGGCGGAGATCTACAGCTTTTTGGGACTTGCAAGATATTATAGGAAATTCGTGAAGGACTTCTCGAAGATAGCAGCGCCGTTGACGAGATTGATTAGGAGGAATGTCAGGTTCGAGTGGAATAAAGAATGCGAGTTCGCTTTTCAAGAATTGAAGAATCGGTTGACTTCAGCACCAGTGTTGATCATTCCCAACAGTGACGAGCCGTACGAGGTTTATGCGGATGCTTCAGGACATGGACTTGGATGTGTGTTGATGCAACAGGGACGCGTGGTAGCGTATGGATCGAGACAGTTACGACCTCACAAGCAGAATTATCCCACTCATGATTTAGAGCTCGCAGCGGTGATTCATGCATTAAAGATTTGGAGATGTTATCTGTTCGGGGCAACATTTCAGGTTTTCTCCGACCACAAGAGCTTGAAGTATCTGTTCACTCAAAGGGATTTGAATTTGAGGCAGAGGAGATGGATAGAATACATGGAGGATTATGATTTCGCGTTGCAGTATCATCCTGAAAAAGCTAATGTTGTCGCGGATGCGCTCAGCCAGAAATCTTTAGGGATATTGGCATGTTTGGCTCTCGAGGATTGGAAAAGAGATGCGATGATAAGTAAGTTCGGTCTATAGTGTTGCGAGGACTACGATCGTATTTCAGTGTATCACATGGAGTCGACACCAACGCTTGTTCAGATGGTGAAGCAGAATCAGTGGCAAGACCAGCATCTTCAGGGAATCTAGACGCGAATTCAAAATGGGGAGCAGTTTGAAGAATGGAAGATACATGCAGATGGATCGTTGTATTTCAGGAAGCGTTTAGCGATTCCAGCTATTGCAGAGTGAAGAAAGCCGTAATGGACAAAGCTCGCAGGTCTCAGTTCGCTATTCATCCAGGAAGCATGAAGATGTATCATGATTTGAAAAGACACTATTGGTGGAGAGGCATGAAGAAGGACGTTTGAGAATACGTGGCCAAATGCGTGATTTGTCTTTAGGTGAAAGCCGAGCATCAGAAGCCAGCAGGTCAGCTTCAGCCACTTCCTATTCCAGGGTGGAAATAGGAGCATGTGATGATGGATTTTCTTATCGGATTGCCAAGGACGGAGCAGCGTCATGTTGCGATTTGGGTCGTGATTGACAAGTTAACGAAGTCAGCTCATTTCATTCCCTTCAGATCGACGTGTTCAAGGAAGATTCTTGTAGAATTGTACATACAAAATATAGTGCGATTGCATGGAGTTCCTTTGTCCATCACATCAGATAGGGATACCAGGTTTAACGCTAAATATTGGAGGAGCTTTTAGGAGGCCATGGGTATAGATTTGAATTTCAGCACGGCATTTCATCCTCAGACCGATGGGTAATCGGAGCGGGTTATTCAGATTCTTGAAGACATGCTACGAGCTTATGCGTTAGATTTCGGCGGGAACTGGAAGAAATACTTACATCTGGTGGAGTTCGCATACAACAATAGCTATTAATTGAGTATTGGTATGGCACCGTTTGAGGCATTGTATGGGCGACCGTGTCGATCACCAGTGTGTTGGGCCGAGCCTGAAGATAGGGTTATTCTTGGGCCAGATGAGATTCGTGATAGCAACAAGAAGATCATCGTGATTCGAGACCGATTGAGAGCAGCTCAGAGTCGACAGAAGAGTTATGCGGATAGAAGATGACGACCTTTGGAATTTGAGGTTGGAGATTTCATACTCTTGAAGGTATCACCTCGTAAAGGTATTTCACGATTTGGAGTAAAAGGAAAACTCGCGCCAAAGTATATTGGACCGTTCGAGATTACTCAACGTGTTGGAGTGGTTGCGTATTGACTCAACCTTCCTCCGAAACTTTTGCATGTTCACTACGTATTTCATGTATCGATGCTTCGGAAGTGTCCACCTGAGCAAAATAAGATCGTTTCGATTCAAGATGTGCAGATTCAAGAAGACACGACGTATAAAGAAGTGCCAATTCAGATCATCGATCGTAAAGTGATTAGTTTACGCCGTCGTGAAATCTCGTTAGTTAAGGTCGTGTGGCAGCATCACAAGGTTGATGAAGCCACTTGGGAATTAGAATCGGGTATGCGGGAGTTGTATCCACATTTATTTTATTTTTGAATCGATTTGTAAATTTCGAGGACGAAATTTCTTTTAGGGGTGGAGAGTTGTAACACCCCGAAGTTAATTAAGTGTAATTAGAGTGTTAAATGGTGGATTAGTGTGCCATAATAAGTGTTTTCAACTTAAGTCTATCATTTTGTGAAAATTAAGAAAACTTATGTTATTTTACTCTTTTAATAATTTTTAATTATTCTAAATTGTTTTAATTGTTAATTTAATTTTCAATGAAACGATTTGATTTGAAAATAGTGTATTGTTGTACACAGTCCTGTGCAACCACTTTTCTCTCTTTTTCTATTTATTTAACTCTTTCTCTCCCTTCTCTCATTTCTCTCACTCGCTCACTCTCTCTCCTCTCTCTCTATCTCTCTCGGTTTCTCTCTTCCTCTCTCGTTTTCTTTCTTTAAATTTTGAAACAAAATTCAGATTTAAGCTTTGGGTTAGTAGATTGAAGGCTCGGGAACGAGTTCAACAACAAAAACATCGTTTTCAAGCTTCGATTCAAGGTTAGTTTTTAAAATTCAAAAGTTTTTCTATTTTTCAAATTTTCTTGCATTCTGAAATCTAAGAGTTTCTAAGCCTAGAAAAGCTTCAATCTAAGTTAGATGGACTTAGATTAGCTAGAATACAAACTTTATTTCATAAAAAACGGATTGAAATCAAGATTTTTCATTTTTTCTCTATTTTTTTCTATTTTCAGATTTTTGTGAAAATCTTGTTTAAAACTTGTTTTAATCCATTAAAAAGTGCTCTACTATGATTTTCTATTGTTTATGATGATTTCCCATGCTTGAGAACTGAGAAAAATATGTTAGATTTGAAGATTTGGATTCGGGATGCCGAGAACCCGTGCGTCAAAAATTCTAGAATTTTTTCAGATCGGTAGGCTGAACTTCATGTTCGGCAGGTCGGATTCATCCGACCGGTAGGCCGAACCTGGAGATGTTCGACCGACCGAACCTGCTCTTCCGGCAGGCCGAACTATGTAGTTCGGCAGGCCGAACCAGGACGACTGACAGGCCGACCGGGCATGGTGTAATTTTATGATTTTTCACCCGTTTATACTGTTTTGAACCCCGATTGAAATTCTAACTTTATAAAATGATTTTATAAACCTAAATGGCACACTAGGACACCATGAGATGATTTAGTATCATAGGATACCTCGGGTTAGATACTAATGAACTAAGTTATTATGCGTTTAGAAATTGTGCGTGGATCCACAGAGCTAACGTATAGCGGACCGGGATTACGGTGTGGGACACCGACATGGATATCGAGGTAGGACTACTACCCTTTTCCTTTGGTAGCCCTATTTCAAAATGATTTAAGCCAAAAATGGATTCTTATCAAATGTTTTCAATGACTGATTGGGAAATGATTTTGTTTAAATATCTTTACAAGCGGTTGCTTGAGAAATGTTCATAATGAATTTCATAATGAATATAAATGATTATATTTGGTAAACAGAGATTTTAATAATTATAAAAAAATATATGGGCATGATGCCATATCAGAGATCGGGTCGTGTAGTGAACGATCTTGGGGGCAGGTCCCAAAACCCAGCTGGGTCACTTCGATGGTGAATATTTGGTTTGCCCGAAAGAATTAAAAAGGTACTATTGACAAACTGTTTTCAATGAAATTTTAATAAATGTAAATACATATTTGATTTATTTAATTATTTATTTATTAAGGAAGTTCTATTAGAATATTTATCTATTTATTTTAAAATATAGTCCTATTGAGCCTTTCGCTCACATTTTTATCTGTTTTAAAATCTTAACCCTAGGTGGACAACAGCTTAGGATCGGAGAAGAGTCCGCTGACTGGACTTACAATCAGTAGAAGATTTGGGTAGGTTGTACAGTAGCAAGTAAGGTATGTAAACTCTTAACCTTTCTTTTCATGGACTGTGGTTGTATTGTAATATTGTCAGTACTACATGTGTGTGCGTAATATGTGGGCCAATGGGACCCATACTCGTTCCACCTCACATTTAAATATTTTTAATATTCTATTATTTTCTTAATTATTATAATGATTTATTTTAATTCCTTAAGTTATTCTATTCAAACGATTTTAAAATTTCTTCAAATTTATTTATAAATTTAATTCTAAAACCTTATTTTTAACTAAATCTTTATTTGATTAACTTAACTAAACCACCACGTCACCTCTCGTACTCAGGGGCGTGACACCCATTCTCGTTTCCTTTTATTTCTTTAGTATTTCCTTATTATTTACTTTGTTATCCATATTTGTTTAATCATTGTGAATGGTTGTTTTAAAAAAAAGCTTTAAATTATCACATTTTTATAACTAATCAATTACTTTAACCCATGTTTAATTAAAATTTTTTATTTAATTAATTTAATTAACCTACTACGTTACCTCCCGTATCCCAGAACATGACATGCTAGCTGCCCGAAGCACTCACACATTGATATGATAGTGAGAGTTATAGATCTCATGATTTAACCTCAACTTTCATGATTTGACATTATTATTATTATTATTATTATTATTATTATTGTAATATTAAAAAAAGACGTTTTTTATAATTCGGTAGGTTTTCCCTATTATGACACGGGAAACTCTAGATATGAGCCTTTCAAATGGTCATAAGGTCGGCCTTTATCCCAGCCTTTAAGTTAGTAATAGCGGGTCATTGAACAGGAGAAAGGTCGTCCCTTTACTTCATTCCTTTCCTTTCACAGGAATGGCAGGAGGCTTCTAGGAAAGAAAAACGCCTAAATGGAAAGGTAAGGTAATGTGTAATTATTATTTAAAAAATCAAAGACGAAAAAAAAATCGAGAAATGGTCGCCTCTTAAATCTAACAAATTGAAATCCATTTGATAACTTCATGTTCTGTTGCCTCTTCAGTGTTTCGATCGATTTATTAAAAATTAAACAGTAAACAGTTTGCCCATGGAGAACTTAATCTGCCTGATCCAAGGATAAAGTCACACCGGCAGTGCCAAATTTGGGAAGCAACAAATATTGTAATAAAATGAAGCCGCTGGGATAGAGGGTGCAGGGGTTGTGTTAAAAGGTTAGGTTCCGGGTTCAATCTTTGGGAAGTGTTGAACGGTATTTATTACTAGAGTAGAATTAGGGGCATATAGAATGTATAAAATACCCCAAAAAAAAAAATTGTAATAAAATGAGCACCAAGTTGACCCATTTGTTATTAATAATATTTAGGATACAATTAAGATGGGAAAAGTAGAGTTCAACTGAAGCCCCAACGTTTAGACAAGGCTGAGTTTAGAAGATATTCAGAAATCTCATATTTTCCCAAGACATGATCAGAATTTAAACAATCATTGCTTGAAATAATAACAAGTCTAGAGATTGCAAGTCCGAGCCACCTGGAGAGAGAGAGAGAGAGAGAGAGAGAGAGAGAGAGAGCTCAGCTTATATGCATCCAGAAGTATGACAATTACTGAATAACACAATCAATGAAACAACAGAAATAAAATGAGCAAGTAGTAGAGATAAAATGCAGGAATTCAATTAAGCATTATCGATGATCAACTCTGCACGTTTCTACCAACTATGCATAAGCATACCACCTACGGATGAAAGCCTTGAGCATTCTATGCTTGCATGAGTTTCAAACTGCTATATCCACCATCGAAGCAAAGCAATATGCACGGCAGATAGCATAATTGTGGACTTGCATACTAGAACAATACAGAAAGGAAATGATCTTACTCCAGCAGGACAATGGGATAAATAAAGAGGTCTCAGTCTCACCTATACAGGCTCATGGAGGGGGAGATATCAAGCTATAGCCCTGAAATTCAAAATATTGTGTGTGATGTGGTTGTGCTCAAGAAAGGAAATGTGCATTTGAGCTTGGCAACACAACAAATAACATTTTCTAAAATAACTTTTCAAAAAGCAATCTCGTAAACTGATAAGGAATGAAAAAAGGAGGTATGAAATCTCAAAACAGTTGTGTAGAAATGCAACAATTAATCGCACTTTACATCTGTAGAACGCCTTATATTGTCCACTTAATCACAGGATTTTGTTAATAGGTAGGATGTTCCTGAGAAAATGTGTCCTCTCTGGTACGATATCCTGTTAACTGACACATCTTTGTGGATGAGAGGCTCAGAAGTCCGACTTACATGAGGTATAATCCCCAGAGCTGCCTGTTTCTCTCTCAAAGATGCCCAAGTGACCACATAAAGACCAGCAATGATTAGAATTCCACCTATAACACTGTGTCCAAATGGTAAAAGCTTCAAGTTAGAAGCCCTGCTGTTATATCAAAATTTGTAAGGTTTTGGCGTTTCAGAACCCAACTATAAAAATTTCAGTTTTATCATATACATATATATTTTTATCAAGGGATGGTTTAGTTTATAAAATATATGAATTTGATTCTTCTTTAATAACTTTTCTAAATAAGGCATCTACCATTACATTATTTTCATGGCCAACAAATAGAAAAACCTGTAATTGTAATGAAGTGATAGGAGCAAAACCTTCCCAAATAGATAGGGCTTCCAAGGAATATCGTTGACAGTAAGGCAGAGAAAGCAGGTTGAAGCGGATTGTACAGAGCTACCAAGGCAGGTCCCAAGACCTTATTGCACCATGTCATAAGTCCATAATTAAGTGCAGATGCAATAGTTCCCTGAAAAAGGAACCATAGAGCAATTATCATCCACCATCTTCTTTTCCAAGCGATAATACAAACAAGAACATGAAATAGCAATTCAAAAGACCGGGCATCTTCAGGTATGTTTAATCCAGATCAGGTAATTTTAAAATAAAAACTAACAAGCAAAAGAGCCAAAGAGTTAACTTTTGTATGATATTGTAATCCCAAGAATATTGTAAAGCCGCTAATTGACTTGCAGGACGATGAGGATTATAATGAGACAAGAGTCTTTAATACTACTATAGAGTACTCACGTGCCATAACTGGTTCTTGGAACCTAACTATGAAGCATGAGTCTGCAATACGACTCATTGAGCAAAACACTGGAAACATGACCAGAAAATCACTGTCCTCTTTTTTTTTTCTTTTTTTTTTTTTCAATTTTAAATGTAAAATCACTCTACTTATCCAAAAATCTTTGACCCACTTGCTAAATAAACAGCACATATGTATTTTTAATTTACCTAAGTTCTGCTTTGTCAATCCAGCAGATCATAGTTTTCCATGAAGAAGAGAGAGAAAATAAATAGTAAAACATATGCTACATTTTTTACATGCTCCAAGGAAAAAAAAATCATAATCCTGTTTATGCATAGTTATGGTTTAATGGGATCCAAACAATAACTTCCAGCTCCCAATCTCTTTTAGGTCATAAATATCATGAATAATTAGGTTCCACTTTGAGGGGCCCCAACACATCACATTTTTTTCTTAGAACTAAAGAAAGCAAGTTTCCTATATTAACGTCTAAAGAAAGAAAAATTACCAAACACAAAAGCTAGTACCGTGAAGACCAAAATGAACTTGCAAATGATCTGCTTGTCTCAAAAACACTTGGTATTAAATTATTAATATCTGTTGATACCCCTTATAGAGCAATATTAGCCAAAAGGCAATTTCATATTCTTACTTCTCGCTGATGACAAACAAGAACTTTTCCTATGTGGACAGAACTATTACCACCCGGTTTTGTAGATATTAATACAACCAGCATTTGTAATCTGGTCATCCTTGTAGTCAAGGATACAAAATCAAATATACTGCTTGTGTGTCTTTTAGAAATATCAAGACATATCACTTTTCTTCTGAACTCAGATAAGAGTTCTTTAAATCGTAAAGAAAAATTTCCAAACACAAAAGCTAGTACTGTGAAGACCAAAATGAACTAGCAAATGATCTGCTTGTCTCAAAAACACTTGGTATTAAATTATTAATATGTGTTGATACCCCTTATAGAGCAATATTAGCCAAAAGGCAATTTCATATTCTTACTTCTCGCTGATGACAAACAAGGACTTTTCCTATGTGGACAGAACTATTACCACTCAGTTTTGTAGATATTAATACAACTAGCATTTGTACTCTGGTCATCGTTGTAGTCGAGGATACAAAATCAAATATACTGCTTGTGTGTCTTTTAGAAATATCAAGACATATCACTTTTCTTTTGAACTCAGATAAGAGATCTCTAAATCGTAAAGAAAAATTACCAAACACAAAAGCTAGTACTGTGAAGACCAAAATGAACTTGCAAATGATCTGCTTGTCTCAAAAACACTTGGTATTAAATTATTAATATCTGTTGATATCCTTCATAGAGCAATATTAGCCAAAAGGCAATTTCATATTCTTACTTCTTGCTGATGACAAACAAGAACTTTTCCTGTGGACAGAACTATTACCACTCGGTTTTGTAGATATTAATACAACTAGCATCTGTAATCTGGTCATCCTTGTAGTCGAGGATACAAAATCAAATATACTGCTTGTGTGTCTTTTAGAAATATCAAGACATATCACTTTTCTTTTGAACTCGGAGAAGAGTTCTCTAAATCAGAACGAGCAGTAACTAGCACAATTTGGCAGAATAAACAGCAAATTCGCAAGAAAATACATTGCAAAGAGGGAACATACATTGCAAAGAGGGAACTTACTGCATAAATGACAGCAAAAACCTCAGACTGTGTCAGCGTCCAGTCTGTTGATTCACCGGTCATAAAGAGTGCTGTCACCACCATCAGCGAAGCACCAAAGAAGTATGAACATGCAGTGACCGATATATTTGCAGGATACCTTTTCAAAACTGGAGCCTGGATGTTGTACTTATAGCAAGCTTAGCATACAAAAAAGTATAAACTACAACATAATAGAATATAAATTTAAATTATATAAATTTGAACACTATATTTCCCAAAAATTGACTAACTAGAATATATCACAATATCTACTAGAAGGAAAAAAAAAAAGAATATATCAGAATATATCTCCATCATCACAAATTTACACACGAGATGATGTAGATATTTCAGCAAAAAAGAAAAGTAGCAAGTGCGAGAATGCATAAATTAGAGTTCATATATAGTTGCATACTGGATTTTCACAAATACAGAGCACCTATATTGGCTTTCATGGGCGCACCATTTCTTTCTAATTCCAAAGATAGGTTACAGGATAATATACCTGAATCGCCAGAAATGCAGCCATGCACATGCAGTTCCCAATTAAGCATAAGACTCCAAGGTGAAAATTGTCAAGCCCAATCTCCTGAAAGCCAGACATTAACCAACCAGAAGGTTCTGGTTGACCTCTGGCAATTATTTCACTTTGTGCCGCAAAGTCTGGCTCCATATTTCCAATCAAAGCCTTGCCACGGTAGAAAACCATGAATATGGCACCAGAAACACAAACAACTGTCCCGATAATCTTTGCCTGACATTCAGTTTTGAGCAAGTTCACTCGTTCTGTACTGCATAAACAATGTTTACGTATGATATTGGATTACAGGACAAGTAACGTCCATAGAAACAGACAAGAATTCTAAACAGATAGACAAATAAATAGCTAAATTAATAAAGGTAAAAAAAATGTCAAACTGACCCCATTAGCACTGCTAGGATGAATGTAAATACAGGAATAGTAGGTTGTGTGGCAGCAGCGTAAGTCGGATTTGTGTATCCAAGACCAATAAGAAATAAAAGCTGGTTTCCAAATATTCTGAGAGAACACGAAGAAGAAAAATAAATTAATGCAAAGAAGGATCAAAACGTGTTGCATCAGATAAACCAACAGTGACTTTGGTAATTTGTGGATATACCCCAAGGATGGAGTCAGACTTACCCTGTTAATCCAAGAAAGAAGAATGACATGAGGTGATGTTTATTCATCGGTGGTCGAATCCGTCTGCAAATAGGACAAAAGAAAGGATGCATATATCACATTTTCTGAATCGACAATATCAAATTAAAAAGAAACCTTGGAAGAATTGACATCTGGATAAGCTTTTAAGCAGCACGTTTTGAAATGAACAACAAACAAATTTCTAATTCCGAGATAAGCCACTTAATTTAGAAATACTGATGGCCATAAAGACAGGACCGATTCCACCTATAGGACCGACATCGTCAAACAACCCAAAAACTGGAACCCCCAATATACTCTGCAGTGCTATTCCATAAAAAATACCCAAAGCATAAGTGGCACTACCGCATAAAGTAGTCACTGATTCAACATTCTAATTTTGACAACGCCGAGTTAAAATCCTTAAAGAATGAAATCCGAACATAAGTTTGCCAATAAAGGCAATGATTTAAAGTAGTTTTGCTGGAAGGAATCTCAACTATGAACGATACATGTGTCTTTTGCTTTATGTGGTTTGCCTTAGACAAGATTATGCAGTTATCTCATAACTCTGAAATTTATGCCAAAAAAAGAAACGGAGAGAGATATAGATAAACTTTATGCGAAACAGTTAGTGTTCGTAAAATTGTTGTATCAACAAAGTCAAACGAAAAGATCCACAACGTGAATTTCGACGTAAACTATCCTAGGCAAGATTAAAACAGATTCAAGATTTAAAGTGGAAGAAACATCCCATAGGATAAGACTTCCCATGATTCAAATACATACAAATCCTTAACGTTACGTAACGATATGTGTTTATCCAGTACAACACGATTAGTTATTAATATCAAGACAAATCTCAGATCCGAAACGGAAGAAAATAATCAGGCAGGGAGAGAGAGAGAGAGAGAGAGAGAGAGAGAGAGAGAGAGATTTACTGTTCTTTGAAGTAGGCTATGGGAGCGAGAATGGAAAGGGCAAGGAGATCACGAAAGACGCAGAATACAAGCTGATTGACGCCAACATTGAGGGCGACTTTGGTAATTACATGGTATCCGCCGCTACAAAGCTGCACTAATGCCATGGCAGCATGCGCCTTCCACGCATCTCCGCCGGCGCGACCCCCCGCCGTGACCGCTGCCGCCATCTTTCTCTCTCCACAAAGCTGAGAGAGAGAGAAGAAAACAAAGCAAAAACGAATGACAATAGAAAGAAAACGAGTTTGGTGATTCAGTGGTTGACAAGTCACGATTTTTGTTGAGAATATATTAGGGATTTTTTCCTTCTCTCAGAAAGAAAAACCATAATGAAATCCTTGATTCTCAGGGCAAACAAAAAAGACAGAGGGTGGTTGCATTTTCTTTCTCGTCCTCTTTTATGTACGCATTTGGATTGCTGACGCCTCAACTCTATTATCTTATTTTTTATTTTATAATATTAATAATTCTATTATTTTATTTTTTTTGTTTAAATAATAATTTATAATATTAATAAATTTTATGCGTGGAGCCATGATTAAAGAGTGTAAAAAGGAGTAAAAAAATAAAATGTTGCTAGCACTCATTAAAAAAAAAAACACTCCATAAATAATAATAATAATAATAATAATAATAATGAGTAATTACAAAAATTCTTCTTAAATTATAGTTCGTATAACACTTTATCCCTTAAATTTTAAAACATAACATCTGTTTCTCTTAAAACATGAACCATTAGCAAAAATAATCCTGTTAAAATTTTAATAGCAAATTAACGACTGATCATAAAATTAAGGGTTTCTTCGTGATTCTGATTACAAAATTAATAATAAAAATTAAAACATAGTAAAAATACTGTTTATAATGGTTGAAAACAAAAAAAAAAATTAAGATTAGTATACCATTTGATTCTTTCGTGTTTTTATATGCCAAAATTTTATTTAAAATTTTATTAATTTGTTCACATCTAAAAAGTATTTTAAATTTTAAAAGTTTTATATACTATTGAAATGAAGAAAAATATAACACAAATATATTCAATATAACAAAAAATTAGAACACAAATTTTTCAATGAAAAAAAAAATCTCCAAAAGTATTAATAAAATTTCTTTCATATTTTTAAAACTTTCACTTGTATTTATACCTTTTAAAATTCTAAAACACTTTTTGAGCATGAAAAAAAAAAGTTATTAAAATTTTAAAGAAAATTTTGGTATGTGCAAAAAAAAAAAAATATTGATCTAGATAGTAGTATGTTTTTAATTGATTTTTTGTTTTTTTATTATCAATAAAAACTATTTTTACTAAAATTTTAATTTTTTTGTCATTTTTAAAATTAGGATTACTAAAATACCCATAATTTTAAAATTGTTTGTCAATTTGCAGTTAAAATTCCAATAGGAAGACTATTTTTGTCATTAGTTTATACTTTAGATGTTATGTTTTAAAGTTTAGAAGGTAAAGTGTTATAAAGGTTATAATTCAAATGAATTTTTGTAATTAATCCTAACAACAACAACAACAACAACAATTCGTGGTTGCATTCTTTTCTCTCTCTTTTCTTTTTTTAATTTGAAGAGGTCATTTTATACTTTTGGAAATGTAAGTTAGGTGGCATATTCATTATTATTATTATTATTATTTTGCTAAATAAAAACTTTAATTGAAAGCTCAAAGATCCTCTTGGATCATGGTCACCACAGAGGGTAGACCTCCCTAATAGAGAACAAACCAGCTAAATTGGACAGTCTTGCCTATTTACATAAAGCATCAGCCGGCCTGTTGCCACTTCTATAACCAAAGAAGGAAACAAGGTAGATATATGAAGGACTTAAGAGAAAGACGCATCCAATGGGGGGGTTTATCATTTGCATTCAGAGCCTTTATAGCAAGCTTAGAGTCACTCTGAATAGAAGCATCAATCTAGACTTTGTCCAAGATTAAACGAACAGCCATAAGGATAGTCTTAAGTTTGCCTTCCAACACTGAAAAAACATTGCAGCAGTCCACTTGAATAAGCACAACTGCACCCAACGCGTCACGGACTAGAGCCGCAATACCAACAGAGCAATTGACAACATAAGCATCCACTGAAATAGCAACAAAACCAGGGGGAGGAGGCTGCCATTTCAAAGCACCAACATGCTTATTGTTGGTCAAGGAATCAGCAGCACAGGCAGTAAAAAAGGGACTACAAAGCTTCCGCAAACTAAATATGGAGCCTTGCGGTGTAGACGTCAAGAACGCAGATACCCTCAAAGCGAGCTTCATTTCGCCAATGCCAAATAGCCTCCAAAGCGCAGCATACGAACAATAGAAAATCTTCCAACCTAGAGTCATGATTCTTTGAAACAATCCAACAGATGAAATTAGAACAAGAGAAGGCTGAAACAGACTCAATTCTAGATGACCACTTGCTTGAGAACTAGACACTCTTTGCAACGGGGCGTTCCTTGAACAGATAAAGAACGCTTTGCTCTTCATAGTGATAAAGTAAGCAAGACATGTCCAAAAAAAACCCTCTACTCAAGCAAATCTGAGTAGGTAAGCAGTCCATAAAAATTCTCCATAAAAGAAGCCTATGTTGTTCACGACATCGGCCCTTCCACAGCCACTTCCACATCCTATCCTTAGGTCCAAATCTACGGGCTTGCTCCTCCCAATATCCCCTTTCACCGAGAAATACCGTTCATTTTGCCTTCCACATAAGTTTGTCATACATCGGGCGTTGACGAGAGTGCATCTTAGAGATAGCCCTGGCCGTTCAATGGTTCCACACCCTAGTGTCGGGGCCAACACAAATCCTTCACCTTTGGGTTGTAGTACAAATGAGAGTCCCTTCGATCGAAGGTAGCTCTTGGGAGCCCAAATTCTATCCACGGAACCCAAGGAGTGGACCAAACTCCAATGTTATCCCCATCCCAAACCATGAAACAGGCTCCACGTCGGATAGTCCCACGGGCATGTAAAATACCCCCTCCATACCATCCAAATCCCCAACTTTGAATTTGCAACACTAGAAGTCTTTCCTAGAACAATATTTGTCCGTCAACACCAACTTCCAAAGAAAAGTCTCCTCCAATATTGAAGTCTTGGAATTTTCTAGACCCAATGTTAGGTTTTGTTGGATTTTGTTATTCAAATAAGCAGTAGAAAATTAAAATTAATGCCCACACAACCCTCGCAGGATCCATACAATTTGATAAGATTGATAAGAAAGTCATAGAATCTTATCAAGATAACAAAAAAGGGCAAGATTCTGGAAGGGAGAGAATGGGTTCACTCCGGTGACACCCTAACTCGAGCTTTTAGTATTCAGGATCAGATTCAGACGTTGTTACTTAGAGCAATGCCTTCTGCAGGTATCCACACGAACAGACTCTCTCAAAAACAAATTGGTGTGCTAGCACCCTCTCCTTTTTGTTAAATGACTCTCTCTAATTTTAAGGTTTTAATGTCTTTCGCCTTTTTAGAATGAAAGAACGCCTTTTCTCTTCTTAATTAGGCTAAAAACCCTAAAACAGATATATATATATCTATTGACTTCGAGATAGAGATAGATTTTAAATAGAGTAAACTGTAATTCAAATATGACTCAGAGAATCTAGATAATGACTGTAATTCGAATATGATTCAGGAAATTTAGATATTGTCAGTAATTCGAATATGATTCAGATAATCTAGATAATGTCAGATTCAATGAACCTAGACATATCTAGTACATTGTATCTGGATATTATTAGGTTCATTGAACCTAGACACAGTAAACCCAAAATTCGTTTTTAGTCTGTTCTAAGTGTGCGACCTTGTAGGTTCACATAACATTAGAAGTGGGCTTAAAATTTTGTTTCTGGCCCACAAATCATAAGTGGCCTCTAGCAAGACATTATGATTACCCAAGTTATGCGAATGTCAATAATCCAACATAACCTAATCCACAATAAGTATTAAAGTCCTTTTGTCATTAGATACCTTGATTAAACATAAGGCATGGTTTATGTCATCCTTATACTATTTAATCATATTATTTCTCGATCTTAAGTAGACTAATATTGATAACCCTTATCAATTCATTTCAGTGTGGCCATACATTTTACTTCAGTCTAACTTATTGAGGGGCCCATAGATATCTTTCTCATGATAAATAAGGGACAAATTCCTTCTTAATCTCTCATATTCCTCATATGATTCACTCTATATTTAACAACAATCCATTCCATCATCTTATTAAAGATAATATTATATTGTGTCAAAATATAGAACTTGTCATGTAGGAAACCATGGTGATTTCAGGTTAGAAGACTAGGATAATACTATTGTAATGAGAATCACTTGTGACAATCATCCATGCAGTATTCTCATAACGTGTCGATCCATACATCATTTCTCAAATATGTATCTATGAGTTGACTTAGTATCTCATACACATGATTAGTAAAACATAATCATCAATCAAACTTCATACTAGTCTTCATTCATTATTATCCCAATAACAATAATTGACTAGGGATAATTTAGAATATAATTCAATTTTCACCTAAGAGTTTTACTATCAAGTTACATATTTGATGACCTTAGGCATAATTAACTATTCATAGAATTAGAATAAAAAACAATAATGAAAATGCCTTTTTATTAATAAAATGCAAATGTAACAAAGTTAAAATGTGGTCATTACATAATTGGCCTAGGGCACATCACTAACACCCAAGTCCCCCATTGGCCTTGCAAGCACACATATCATCCCACGCCTTGAGGGCAATAATGCAGGTCTTATTTGAGTTTCCGTTCCACCAAAATCTACGTGTCAAACCATCCATTTCCTAACACATCAAAGCAGGATCCTAAATGTTGCCATGGAATACGTAGGAGTGCTTATTGCAACTTAAGTAATCAGAGTTGTTTTTTTGACTCTAGAAAAAAACTTGGCTTTTCAACTCTCCAATCTCTTCAATAATTTCTCCTTAGAAAAGCAAACTCCTATGATTTGTTCCGAGAGAGGAAAAAAGGATTGCCCAAATATCTTTCATCTCCTTTAGTTTCCGCCATACCAAGGCACTCAAGAATCGAACTTCTCACTACCATCGAGGTATTATTAGAGAAAAAGGCACAAGATTTAGCGTAACTTACTCTTTGGCTCGACCATTCTTCATACCGATGAACAAACCCATAAGCACCTCCAACTACTCCACCAAAGCACGGCAAAATAAGACTATATCTTCAGCAAACGTAGAATGAGATATAGGTGTAGAATTTCTCCACAACATAATCCCATTAAAACTTCCTCATCGGTGCTCCATATCAATCACTCTAGACAAAACCTCATTGTTGAGGATGAACAAATAGGAGAATAAAGGGTCCCCTTGTCTTATCCCCTACTTTGGAGAAAAAGCTCTTAAGGGGCTGCCATTTAAAGGAACACTAAAAGGCACAGTGCGAACACAATACATGATTAGCTTCCAAAATTTCTCCCTAAATCCAAACGCCTCTCAAACCTTCTCAAAAAACCCCATTCCACTTTATCATAAGGTTTGTTCATATCCATTTTGATGCCCACATAACCGGAGTATCCCTTCTTTCTCTTCATGGAGCGAAGCAACTTTTGGACAAGAATCGAGCTTTCCACGATCCACCACCTGGAACAAAAGTCGATTGAAATGGGTTGATCAAATCACTAAGATCCCTTCTTAACCTATTTGCAAGTAGCTTTGAGACCACCTTATAGCAGAAATTATAAAGACTTATACGCTAAAAACGGTAAAAATAGCCGCGTCATCACCCTTGAAAATTAGGAGGATGAAAGTAAGGTTCAGACTTGGCCTAATTCCTGAAACCCCTAGACAAAACACATTACTTGGTGGCCAACAGCGTCCCAAAATTCTAATAAAAAATTTCAAAGAACCCATTTGGTCCCGGAGCATTATATAGGTTCATATCCATGGCGATCCTTTTAATCTCCCCTTAGTTAGGCACCAGCATAGCTCCTCATTTTGTTGAACAGAAATACAAGGAGAGATTAGCTCTTCAAGATCCTTTAGAATCTAAAGATTAGTGCTATCAAAAACATAGACAAAGTTCATCAGGAAATAATCACCAATGTCCCTATGGTTACCTCAACCATCTATCATTCTCATCCTTTATGACCCAAATAAAGTTTTTCTTATGCCAAATAATTATAGAGGCATGGAAAAACTCAGAGTTTCAATTGCCTTCTTTGGGCCATCCTTCTCGAGACTTCTGCCTTCAAATCATTTCTAATTGAATGGTAGCCTCATCCATCAAATTCTCCTCCGTCAGGTCTTGAATGGCAGCCAACTTGTTCTCCAGATCCATAATAAAATGCGCGTTTTACTGTGGCGTCCGGCCTAGGCGTACTTCCTCAAGCCTTCATAGGACCCACCTTGCGAGCCCCATAGACTTATAGGTCTTATTGGTATACCATCCCCGTGTCGCCCATGCATCCGTATTATCCCCTCTAGGGCCCTCTAGGTAGCTCAATTGGTACTCGAGAAGGAAATAAGAATCTCTTAAGGGAGGTTTGAGGTTCAAACCTGAGGGACCCGAAAGAAAACCCTAAAGGGCCAGAGGACCGCAAAGGGGACAATACGGATGCATGGGCGACACGGGGATGGTCTACCAATACGAGCCATAAGTCTGAGGCCCCACAAGGTGGGTCCTATAGAGGCTTGAGGGAGTACGCCCGGGCCGGACGTCACAGTAACAATGTCTGAATCTGATCCTAAATACAAAAAGTTTGAGTTAGGGTGTCATTGGAGTGAACCCACTCTCTTCCTTCCAGCAATCTTGCCCCTTTTGTCATCCTGGTAAGATTCTATGACTTTCTTATCAATCTAATCAAATTGCATGGTTCTTGCGAGAGTTTTGTGAGAATTAATTTTGATTTTTTGCTGCTTATTTGAATCGTAAAATCCAACAAAACCCAATAGTGGTATCAGAGCGACTTGCGAATTTGATTAAATTGATTTTATATGGTTCTGTGTATATATGATATGCATAGATACGATTTATATATTAATTAGATTAATGTGTTTGAGGTTTTATTTGATTAAACATTTTTACCGTGTTAATTTGATTAATATGTTTACTCTTTCTTATAACTTGTTGTTATTAATTTGATTAATATTACAATTTAACAAGAATCTAGTAATCTGTTTTAAGAGGATTAAACGATATATTGTAAATCTGGTTTCAGTTTTATTAAGGTGGCGGATTGTTTAAATGTTAAACAATGATAATTTGTTTTGAACAGATTAATATATATCATAGGGTCTGTTTAATTGTTAAACAAGGATGATCAGTTTAAAACATATCAATAAATTTCATGAATCCGTTTAAGTGTTAAACAAATATTAATTAATTCTGTTATGAATAGATTAGGTAATTTGATTAATTAAAATTAATAGATTTAGGCAGCAACTCATTCGAACGAGTAAGGTAAATTGTTTACCTTTCAAGGGCACTACCCTCTTAACCCTGCCCGTTAACCAGCTAGTAAGACCATTGCCAAGGGCACTACCCTTGGACCTCGCAAGGGGCGCTATCCCTTAACCCCGAATTGATTCGTCACATAAATCATTTTGGTCATAATAAAATTTAGTTTTAATGAAATTATATTATTATGTTTATATGGTTAGTGTGAATTGCATGGTGCATAGCATAGCCTTTTTATACCAATGTGATTGACAGGTTTTTTTAAATTTTATTTTAGATTTGTAATTTTAAATACGGCCTGCGTGTCATTTTTCAATTTGTTGTAATTTATTTATTTATTTAGTAGAAATAGATGGTTTAGATTGCAATTTGTAATGTAAAATCAAAGCCCAAGATCAAGATAGATGGAGGTTCAAGATGGAGGCTCAAGATGGAGTCCGTTCGTGGCAATCTAAGGAAATCCATGGAGATGAAGATTACCTCAGATTTACCATTAACCTTCATATTAATTTATGAAGATCAATCTAGATTTGGACCATGCTATGACACGCTTATTGTGTTATTATTATGCTATGTATGTGATGTTGTGTATATGAAACTATGTATATGATACGACATAATAATAAACAATAAAATAAAATTAAAGTAGAACCCTCACTCAATATTAAGTCATTAAAATGCCTCCCATAATTCAACACTTGTCATGACTTGGATTGTTAAATATAGGTTTTGCCAAAGCAGGGTATGTTAAGCCATCTAGGTAAGACAAGATGGATAATATTGATATCCGTATGTTTGAAATGGTTAGACTTAACTAGGTTATCAAAATGGTTTTGGACCTAGGGCATTAGATGGGATTTTAATTAGCCGGGACATGAGATGTCAAATCTCATATTTGTCCAAGAGTTACATAAGATGTAATTGGTAAAGTGTTACCTACCTAAATAACCATTCTTTAGGTGATAGGCCAAAACTTATTTAAAGTGAGGTGAAATATGGATCTTGGCCTACTAAAATTACAATTGTTGTGATTGCCAAATAAATATTGTGGGTTATTAATTTGATAAAATTAGTGGGATTTAAATTATGCCTCGTTAAAAATTGTTTAATAAAATGCTAAGTACTCTGTGTACATATTTGTTGTAAATAATGGCATCAAACACCACACCTAACTTGTCACTATGAATGATCCTTGAGAAGGATAAGCTCAATGGGACTAACTTCCTTGACTGATACAGAAACTTGAGAATTGTTCTTAAGTAAGAGAGGAAGGAATATGTCCTTGATCAACCTATCCCTCATGAACCAATTGTTAATGCTCCTAGAGCTTAAAAGGATGCTCATAGTAAGCATCTCAATGACTCTATTGATGTCACTTGCCTCATGCTTGGAAGCATGGAATCAGATCTTTAGAAGCAACTGACAGAAATATAGGCTTATAACATGATAGGCCATCTCAAGGAAATGTTCCAAGAGAAAGCTAGATTTGAGAAGTTTGCCACCTTAAAGGCATTACTTTCATGCAAATTGACTGTTGGTAGTTTAGTGAGTCCTCATGTTCTGAAGATAAAGGGTCATCTTTATCATTTGTAGAAACTTGGTCTTGAAATTAGCTAAGAGTTGGCTGTTGACATCATTCTCCAATCTTTGACAGATGCTTATGATGGTTATGAACTACAACATGCATAATATGGATAAGATTGTTTCTGAGTTGCATAGGATGCTTAAAACTACTGAACAGAACATCAAGAATACCAATGATATTCTGATGGTTAATAAAGGGAAAGGTATGAAAAGGAAAGGAAGGGTAAGAGCAAGAATAAGGCTCCCAAGGACTTTAAGAAGCCCAAGCCTAACCCCAAGCCCAATCTTGAACCTAAGGCTAAACCACCAAAGGAGGGAGTATGCTTTTTCTACAATGAGTCTGGTCATTGGAAAAGAAACTGCAAGCTCTATTTAGATGATCTGAAGAAGAATAAGAGTAGTGCGATTACTCCTTTAAGTATTTATGTTATAGAAGTCAATTTTTTTACTTCTAATTCCTGGGTATTAGAGACTGGATTTGGATCAAACATTTGTACTTATGTGTAGGGTCTTAAGAGGAGTAGAATCTTGGCTAAAGGCAAAGTGGACCTCTGAGTTGGAAATGGAGCAAGAGTTGCTACTTTAGTTGTAGGAATATATGAGTTGACTTTGCCTAGTGGACTTATTTTAAGTTTAGAAAATTTTTATTATGCACCTGCTGTGAGTAGGAATATTGTTTTCGTTTCTTGTTTGGACAAGGAAGATTTTGAGTTTATTATTAGGAGTAATAAATGCTCCATTTACTGTGATAACATTTTCTATGGATATGCTCCACGAATGAATGGTCTTTATGTTTTGAACATTGAAAACACAAACGAAAAGTCCATCTATAATGTTAATACAAAGAAATTTAAATCTAAAGATTTAAACTCTACCTATCTTTGGCACTGTCGTTTGGGCCATATAATGAGAAACGTATTTCAAAACTCCATCAACATGGGCTTTTGAATTCATTTGATTTTGAATCATTTGAAGTGTATGAGTCTTATTTATTAGGCAAAATGACTAAGACACCTTTTACTGGACATAGTGAAAAGGCTAATGACTTTTTGGGCCTTGTACATTCTGATGTATGTGGACCATTAAGTTCCACTACTAGAGGAGGTTTTCAGTATTTTATTACTTTCACAGATGATTTCAGTAGATATGGATATGTCTATCTAATGAAACAAAAATCTAAATCTTTTGAAAAGTTCAAAATTTTCTAAAATGAAGTACAAAATCAACTTGGTAAAAGTATTAAAGCACTTCAATTAGATCGAGGTGGTGAATACTTAAACCAAGAATTTATTGATCATCTTAGAGATTATGGGATAGTCTCACTATTAACTCCACCAAGAACACCACAATGGAATGGTGTGTCTAAACGGAGAAATCGAACTTTATTGGATATGGTTTGATTTACGATGAGTCAGTCTAATCTTCCAATATCCTTTTGGGGCTATGCTTTGGAAACTACTACGTTCATACTGAATAGAGTTCCATCAAAGGCGGTTCAAAAGACACCATATGAGATGTGGACAGAAAAGTTGCCTAGTTTGTCTTTTCTTAGGATTTGGGGATGTGAGGCTTATGTAAAGCATCAAATTTCAGATAAATTGGCACCCAAAACAAACAAATGCCTTTTTGTGGGATATCCTAAAGAAACTAAAGAGTATTACTTCTATAATGCTTCTAAGAACAAAGTGTTTATTGCTCGGAATGGTGTCTTTGTAGAATGAGAATTCATTTCTAGAGGAACTAGTGGGAGTAAAGTTCAACTTGAAGAAATTGAAGAACCACAAAATAGGATTGAACCATTAGTGGAATCTCAACTGGATCAACAAGTAATTGTTGAGCCTACATAAGTAGCACAAGGCCCGAGGAGGTCTGGTATGACATGTCAGATCCCTAAGAGATATGGATTTCTCTTAACTGATAATAGTGATGTGATGATTATTGATCAAAATGTGCCCACATCCTACCAAAAGGCCATGAATAGCCATGACTATGATAAATGACTAGAAGCCATGAAGTCAGAGATGCAATCCATATATGATAATCAAGTATGGACTTTGATTGATCGATCTCATGGTTTATAGACTATTGGGTGCAAATGGGTTTTTAAAAAGAAAACAGACGTGGATGGCAATGTGCATACCTTTAAGGCATGACTGGTTGCAAAAGGTTTCAAGCAAACGCATGGTATAGACTATGATGAAACTTTTTCACCAGTTGCTATGCTTAAATCCATTCGAATTCTCCTCGCCATAGCTGCATACTATGATTATGAGATGTAGCAAATGGATGTCAAAACAACGTTCTTAATGGAAACCTAATTGAGGATGTGTATATGACACAACCCAAGGGTTTTGTTAGTCTTGAGAATTCTGGAAAGCTTTGAAAACTTCAAATATCCATTTATGGATTGAAGCAAGCATCTTGGATTCAAAATCTTCGTTTTGATGAAGCAATTAAAGAGTTTGGCTTCATAAAAAATGAAGATGAGCATTGCGTTTACAAAAAGGTTAGTGGGAGCTCAATAGTCTTTCTAGTGCTATATGTTGATGATATATTACTCATTTGAAACAACATCCCTACTCTACAAAATGTTAAATCATGGTTAGGGAATTGTTTCTCAATGAAAGACTTAGGTGATGCTGCCTATATTCTAGGCATCAAGATCTATAGGGATAGATCTAAGAGACTTATTGGATTAAGTCAGAGTACATACATTGATAAGGTATTGAATAGGTTTAGTATGCAAGATTCCAAGAGGGGATTCCTGCCAATGTCACATGGAATTAGTCTCAGCAAGACTCAGTGCCCAATGACACAGGATGAGCGAGACCGCATGAATAAGATTCTATATGCTGTTGCTATTGGATCTATCATGTATACAATGTTATGTACTCAACCTGATGTCTCATATGCCTTAAGCATAACCAACAGATACCAATCAGATCTAGGTGAAAGTCACTGGACAGTAGTAAAGAATATCCTTAAATATTTGAGAAGAACTAACAATGCATTCTTACTATATGGAGGAAACGAAGGTGAGCTTGTTGTAAGTGGTTACATAGATGCCAACTTCCAATCTGACAAGGATGACTTTTGATCGTAGTCAAGTTATATGTTCTATTTGAATGGAGGTGCAGTGAGCTAGAGAAGTTCAAAGCAAGACACCGTTGTTGATTCTACAATAGAAACTGAGTATATAGCCACCTTAGAAGCAGCTAAGGAAGTAGTTTGGATCAAAAAGTTTATTACTGGATTGGGTGTTGTTCCTAGTATATCTGATCTAGTAGACTTGTATTGTGATAATAACAGGGCCATAGCACAGGCTAAGGAACCTAGATCACATTAGCAATCCAAACACATGCTTAGGCGTTATCATCTCATTCGAGAAATCATTGAGAGAGGAGACATGAAGATATGCAAAGCACCTACAAATGACAATGTTGTTGATCCACTCACTAAGCCTCTTGCACAACCTAAGCATGAGAGTCATAGTAGGTCAATGGGTATTAGATACAATACTGATTGGGCCTAGTGCAAGTGGGAGATTGTTAGTGATGTGCCCCAGGCTAATTATGTAATAACCACATTTTGACGTCGTTACATTTGTATTTTATTAATAAAGAGGCATTTTCATTATTATTTTTTATTCTAATTCTATGAATAGTTAATTTTATCTAAGGTCATAAAGTATGTGACTTGATAGTAAAATTCTTAGGTGAAAATTGAATTCTATTCTAAATTATCCCTAGTCGGTCAACATTATTGGGATAATAATGAATAAAGACTAGTATGAAGTTTGAATGATGATCATTATGTTTTACTAATCATATGTATGAGATACTAAGTCAACTTGTAGATACATATTTGAGAAATAATATATTGGATCGACCCGCTATGAGAATACTGCATAGATAATTGTCATAATCGATTCTCATCACAATAGTATTATCCTGGTCTTCTGACCTGAAATCACCATTGTTTCTTACATGACGAGTTTTATATTTTGACACATTCTAATATTATCTTTAATAGGATGATGATTATGTTTTACTAATCATATGTATGAGATACTAAGTCAACTCATAGATACATATTTGAGAAATAATGTATTGGATCGACCCGCTATGAAATACTGCATCGATAATTGTCATAATCGATTCTCATCACAATAGTATTATCCTGGTCTTCTGACCTGAAATCACCATTGTTTCTTACATGACAAGTTTTATATTTTGACACATTCTAATATTATATTTAACAGGATGATGGAATGGATTGTTGTTGGATATAGAGTGAATCATGTGAAGAATATGAGTGATTAAGAAGGAATTTATCCCTCATTTATTATTAGAAAGATATCTATGGGCCCCACGATAAGTTAGACTGAAGAAAATTTATGGCCATACTGGAATGAATTGATAAGGGTTATCAATATCAGTCTACTTAAGATTGAGAAATAATATGGTTGAATAGTATAAGGATGACATAAACCATGCCTTGTGTTCAATCAAGGTATCTAGTAACAAAAGGAATTTAATACTTGTTGTATATTAGGTTATGTCGGATTATTGACATTTGCATAACTTGGTTAATCATAATGTCTTGCTAGATGCTGCTTATGATTTGCGGGCTACAAACAGAATTTCAAGCCTACTACCAACATTATGTGAACTTATAGCGTCGCACACTAAGAATAGACCAAAAACAAATTTTGGGTTTAGGTTTAATGAACCTGATAATGTCCAGATTCGATGTACTAGATATGTCTAGGTTCATTAAATCTGATATTGTCTAGATTTTATAAATCATATTTGAACTATAGTTTACCCTAGTTAAAATCTGACTCTTTCTCGAAGTCAATATATATATATATATCTGTTTTAGGGTTTCTGGCCTAATAAGAAGAGAAAAGGCGTTCTCTTACACTAAAAGGCAAAAACATTAAAAACCCTAAAATAAGAAAGAGTCATTTAACGCAAGGAGAGAGTGATAGCACACTAATTTGGTTTTTGAGAGAGTCTATTCATATGGAGACCTACAGACGACGTTGCTCTAAGTAACAACGTCTGAATCCGATCTCAAATATGAAAAGCTCGAGTTAGGGTGTCACTGGAGTGAAACCGCTCCCTTCCTTCTAACAATCTTGCCCCTTTTATCATACTGTTAAGATTCTATGACTTTCTTATCAATCTAATTGAACTGTATGGATCCTACGAGGGTTTTGTGGGAATTAATTTTGATTTTTCGCTACTTATTTGAATCACCAAATCTAACAAAACCCAACAAGTATTGGCCATAGTCTCCTAAAAAGCCATGTTATCTTTACCATATGGAGGAACATAAGTACACAACATGAAGAACTCCAAATAAGGACTTATACCCCCAACTTTAATGGCAATTATAGAGGAAGAATTCCATAGAATTTGAACTTCAACACCACTCTTCCAAAAGAGCAAAGACCACCTACCAAGCCTCTAGACCCTACATAACTACCACCAAAAAAATCCCAAACTCCTCCATAAATTATCCGTGTCACACATCTACCTTAGTCTCCATCAAGAAAATGCCATCCAAATTATAGCATCATAAGAGAGCTCAATACCCAAGGCCTAACTAGCCCCTGGTAGTTTTATGATAGCATACATAAGGAAGTGGGGGGGTAAGTTTAAGGCCATTTCCGTACCCATCCCAAAATTTGGATCGAATGAAACCACCATATCAACAACATTTTTTATATCACACAAATTCTTTGGATCAATTAGCTTCATCGAAATAGATAGTTGAAGCCTCTTCATGGTTTCCTTACCTTCATAAAGCATTCCCTAATCTCACGCTGCCCTAGACTGAATTCACCACTATTGTGCTAGGTTTGGTGCCCTCAAACTGTGATATTATACATATTATTAATAAATAAATAAAGTGACATTTATAATTATTTTATTTACTTATATGTATTATGAATACATTTATAAACATTAAGAAAAGTTCATGATTATTTATATAACTATAAATTTAGCATATACGTGTTATATACTTAAAGATAAAATTTATAGATAATAATATAAATAGTCCGTAATAATTAATTAAAGTTTGAGATCTTTAATTAAATATTATAAGTATGGTCCAATCTTATTTATAATGAAATAGTCTTATCTGGCCTATTAATGTAGAGATATTAAATTGGAGGTGCTTTATATAATGTGATTATATAGGACTAGATCAGATAAATTATAAATCTCTTGTAATTATTCGTTACAAATAGAGTATTCAAATTTATCACTATTACGATCATGTATTTGACAGTTTTAATCCAGAGTATTTATTAGGCTCCTATTTATGACATTATGTTTTTTAACTTGCATGATAAGATTTGTCTAAACACAGATCATAACTTCACATCTTGGAAACATAATATAATAAATAGTTGGGAATAATATTATACAGATAAGGAATCCATTCCTTCCTTATGAAGGTTAAAAAATAGTTTTCTTGAGTGATAATTCAAAGTTTGAGTCGAAGAGCTGTAACACCCAGAAGTTAATTAAATCACATTAAAATGATAAATGGTGGATTAGTGTGCCCTAATGAGCATTTTAAATTTAATTTGAATGTTTTGTGAAAATTTAGTGACTTTGTATTATTTTACTCTTTTAATGATTTTTAATTATTCTAAATTGTTTTTAATTGTTAATTTAATTTTCAATGAAACAATCTGATTTGAAAATAGTGTGTAGTTGCACACAGTCTTGTGCAACTAATTTTCTCCCCTTTTTTCTATTTATTTCACTCTTCCTCTCTCTCCTCTCATTTCTCACTTGCTCGCTCTCTCTCTCCTCTCTCTATCTCTCTCAGTTTCTCTCTTTCTCTCCCATTCTCTCTCTAAACTTTGAAACAAAATTTGGATCTAAGCTTTGGGTTAGAAGATTGAAGGCTCGAGAACGAGATTCAACAACAAAAACATCATTTTCAAGCTTCGATTCGAGGTTAGTTTTTAAAATTCAAAAGTTTTTCTATTTTTCAAATTTCCTTGCATTTTGAAATCTAAGAGTTTCTAAGCCTAGAAAAGCTTCAATCTAAGTTAGATGGACATAGATTAGCTAGAATGCAAACTTTATTTCATCAAAAACGGATTGAAATCGAGATTTTTTATTTTTCCTTTATTTTTCTATTTTTGGATTTTTTTTTAGAAAATTTTGTTTAAAACTTGTTTTAATTTATTAAAAAGTGTTCTACTATGATTTTCTATTGTTTATGATGATTACCCATGCCTGAGAATTGAGAAAACAGGTTGAAATTGAGAATTTAGATTCGGGATGCTAAGAACCTGTGCGTGGAAAATTATGGAATTTTTCTAGATCGACAGGCCAAACTTCATGTTCAGCAGGCCGGATTCAAGAGATCGGCAGGCTGGATTCATCCGACTGGCAGGCCGAACCTGGAGATGTTCGGCCGACCTAACCTGCTCTTCCGACTGGCCGAACTGTGCAATTCAGCAGGCCGAACTAGGACGACCGGTAGGCCGACCAGGCATGGTGTAATTTTGTGATTTTTCACCCGTTTTTACTGTTTTGAACCCCGATTGAAATTTCAACTTTATAAAATGATTTTATAAACCTAAAAGGCACACTAGGGCACCATGAGATGATTTAGTACCATAGGATACCTCGGGTTAGATACTAATGAACTAAGTTATTATGCATTTAGGATTTGTGCGTGGATCCACGGAGCTAACGTATAGCGGACCAGGATTACGGTGTGGGACATCGACACAGATATCGAGGTAGGACTTCTATCGAGGTAGGACATCGACACAGGATTACGGTGTATATATATTTGAGGGCATGATGCCATATCAGAGATCGGGTTGTGTAGTGAACGACCTTGGGGGCAGGTCCCGAAACCCAGCTAGGCCACTATGGTGGTGAATTACATATGGTTTGCCTAGGGAAAAAAATGGTATTCTTTCTGGTCGACCTATCTGAATTATTTTGGTAAGATTATATTTTTATTAAATTCTCATTTAATTATTTATTTGTTTAATTGTTCTAGCTCGTTTTCTATATATATTTATCTGATTTACGAAATTTATTTTAAAGTTGAATAATTTCCAAATATAGTCCTACTGAGCCTTTCGCTGACAATTTATTTGTTTTAAAATCTTACCCTTAGGTGGATATCAGCTTAGGATCAGAGAAGAGTCCGCTGACTAGACTTACGATCAGTAGCAGATCTGGGTAGGTTGTACTGTAGCAAGTAAGGAACGTAAACTTTTATCTTTCTTTTTACTTGGACTATGGTTGTATTGTAATATTGACAGTACTATATGTGTGTGTGCAATATGTGGGCCAGTGGGACCCATATTCGTTCCACCTCACATTTAAATATTTTTAATGTTCTTTTATTTGCTTAATTATTATAATGGTTTATTTTAATTCCTTAAATTATTCTATTCAAATGATTTAAAATTTCTTCAAATTTACTTATAAATTTAATTCTAAAGCCCTGTTTTCAACTAAACCTTTATTTAATTAACTTAATTAAACCACCATGTCACCTCCCGTACTCCGGGGCGTGATAGAATGGTATCAGAGCTCAAGGTTATGAGCATTGAGAATTGTACACACATAGGTACGACAATGGAATACCACTGACAGTCCAATTTTTATTTTCAGAAGTGAGAGAATGGCACCTAGACGTCGTTCGACCGTGGATGCCGAGTTCTGAAATGATGAGGGCATGATGAGGGCTATGTTTGCTGCATTCCAGCAAATGGTAGTAAGGGCAAGACCTGATGATTCTGAGGCTAGTCGTCGGCATACGTACTTTAAGAAATTTCAGCGTGCGTCAGTACCGACCTTTGATGGAACTGGGGACCCGTAGGTGGTGAAATATTGGTTAGATTCGATCGTGAAGCACTTGGATATGCTTGGTGTGCCAGGGGAGTATCGCATGGAATTCGCAGCATATAAGTTTGAAGGTAGTGCTAATACCTGGTGGAAACAAGCAAAGCGTTTGGAAAAAAATGGCGATATTGATTGGGACAGGTTCAAGGAGCTGTTCTATGATAGGTATTTTTTGCAAGGATACAGGGACCAAAAGACGGCGAAATTCTATAGGTTACAGTAGGGCGATATGTCAGTTCGGGAATATGAGGCGAAGTTCAATGAATTGGCAAGGTTTGCTCCCTCAGTAGTGGCATCAGAGCATGAAAGGTGTATCAAATTTCAAGAAGGACTTAAGACTCCTATTCGACGACAGGTAGTTGCCCTACGACTCCAGAACCTTGGAGAGCTTGTGTCATCAGCAATATCAGTGGAGAATGATTATGCACAATATTGTGAGAATCGAGCTAAGGCATCAGGAGGACCACAGAGGAGCTACAGGAGGAGCGTCAACAGTCAACCGACTCTGGGAAAGAGCAAACATGGTGGCGTGAATAGCGGCAGCAGTTGTTCATCCAGCAGCGAGCACAGCAACCCCTACAGCTTTCACTGTCATTATTGCCAGCAGCTAGGACACATTAAGAGGAATTGCCCAATCAGGAGTGCTCGTTTAGAACTTCAGACTGGAGAAGGAACTAGTCGTCAGCCTCAGCTTCAGACTCTACCTCAACCGCAACAGTATCCTCAGCTTCCATTCCATCAGTTCTCTTCTCAACAACTGTCACATCCAGCGCAAGGACATCAGCAGCAGAGTTTTTAGCGTAACGTCCCTCAGTATTGAGCGCCGAGTACAGCTAGTGTGCAGTCGCCATCATCGCAGCAGTATCGGCCAGTTAATCTAGGAACTAGTAATGTGGGCAGAGGTAAAGGAAAAGCTTCAGTGCAGATTCATACTATGACATTAGGGAGTTCAGATGCCTAGACTAATAACACAGTTGTTGATGGTACGATTATGGTTTCTCAGTCCTTAGCACACGTGTTATTTAACACTGATGCCACTCATTCTCTCATTTTGAGCTCTTTTGTACATGCCTTGGGATTAGAAATAGAAGAGTTTGATGAACCCTTAGTTATAGCTTCACCCTTGGGGCGGGTGTGTGTGAATAGTATTTGTAAGGCTTGTAAAATAAAGGTCGGGGATGAGATTTTGAAAAGTGATTTGATTGTAATCCCCATGAGAACCTATGATGTAATCCTAGGAATGGACTGACTGTCCAGATATAGTGCAGTAGTGGACTGCCAACTTAGAAAAGTAACCCTAGTATCTGATAGGGGGACGGTAATCACCTACCAGGGCAGTGGTGATCGGTTGATGAGTCAGCATCGTGTTAGGGCATGTCTCGGAGGGCGAAAGAACGCAGTCTGTTATGCTATCTTCATGGATTTGGAAGAAGAGCCCAGTGTTTCAAGAAGACGTGCAATAATTCCAGTGGTAGACGAATTTGAGGATGTCTTCCCCGATGAACTACCAAGGTTACCACCGCATCGGGAGATTGAATTTGATATCGAATTATTTCCAGGAACAGCACCCATTTCTATAGCACCTTACCGGATGGCGCCAGCAGAGATGAAAGAACCCAGGAAGCAACTTTAGGAGCTTGCTGATAAGGGATATATTTGGAACAGTACCTCACCTTGGGGAGCATTGGTCTTGTTCGCCAAGAAGCATGATCGAACACTCAGGTTGTGTATAGATTATCGGCAGTTGAATCCAGTCATAGTGAAGAACAAGTATCCGTTACCCAGGATCGATGAGTTGTTTGATCATTTGGGAGGTTCGCAATACTTCTCGAAGATAGATTTGAGGTCAGGATATCATCAGCTCAGGATTAAGGAAGAGGACATTCCTAAGACAGCTTTTAGGACTCGGTATGGACATTTTGAGTTTTTGGTAATGTCGTTTGGATTGACGAATGCTCTGGCAGCTTTCATGGATTTGATGAATATGATATTCAGGCCTTATTTGGATCAGTTCATGATTGTGTTCATTGACGACATTTTGATTTACTCTAAGACTTAGGAGGAGCATGAGCAGCATCTCAGGATCATGCTTCAGACTCTGCGAGAACATCAGTTGTATGCCAAGAAAGAAAAGTGCGAGTTCTGGTTGACAGAGGTCAAATTTCTGGGTCATGCCATTTCGGAGCAGGGTATTTTAGTGGATCCGTCAAAGATAGAAGCCATAGTGGATTGGGAACGATCGAGGAATGTGGCAGAAATCTGCAGCTTTTTGGGACTTGCAGGATATTATAGAAAATTCATGAAGGACTTCTCGAAGATAGCAACACCGTTGACGAGATTGATTAGGAGGAATGTCAGGTTTGAGTGGAATGAAGAATGCAAGTTTGCTTTTCAAGAATTGAAGAATCGGTTGACTTCAACACCAGTGTTGATCATTCCCAACAGTGACGAGCCGTACGAGGTTTATACGGATGCTTCGGGACGTGGGCTTGGATGCATGTTGATGCAACAGGGACGCATTGTAGCATATGGATTGAGACAGTTACGACCTCACGAGCAAAATTATCCCACTCACAATTTGGAGCTCGCAGCAGTGATTCATGCATTGAAGATTTGGAGATGTTATTTGTTTAGAGCGACACTTCAGGTTTTCTCCGACCACAAGAGCTTAAAGTATCTGTTCACTCAAAGGGATTTGAATTTGAGGCAGCAGAGATGGATGGAATATATGGAAGATCATAATTTTGCATTGTAGTATCATCCCGGGAAAGCTAATGTTGTCGCGGATGCACTCAGTCAGAAATCTTCAGGGATATTGGCATGTTTGGCTCTCGAGGGTTGGAAAAGAGATGCGATGGTAAGTGAGTTCAGTCTACAGTGTTGTGAGGACTACGATCGTATTTTGGTGTATCATATGGAGGCGACCCCAATGCTTGTTCAGATGGTGAAGCAGAATCAGTGGCAGGACCAGCATCTTTAGGGAATCTGGACACAAATTCGGAGCGGGGAGCAGTTCAAAAAATGGAGGATACATGCAGATGGATCGTTGTACTTTAGGAAGCGTTTGGCGGTTCCAGCTATTGCAGAAGTGAAGAAAGCCGTAATGGACGAAGCTCATAGATCTCGGTTCGCTATTCATCCAGGGAGTACAAAGATGTATCATGACTTGAAAAGACATTATTGGTGGAGAGGCATGAATAAGGACGTTCGAGAATACGTGGCCAAATGCGTGATTTGTCTTCAAGTGAAAGCCGAGCATCAGAAGCCAGCAGGTCAGCTTCAGCCACTTCCTATTCCACGGTGGAAATGGGAGCACATGACGATGGATTTTTTTATCGGATTGCCGAGGACGGAGCAGCGGCACGATGCGATTTGGGTCGTGATCGACAAGTTAATGAAGTCTGCTCATTTCATTTCGTTCAGATCGACGTGTTCGAGGAGGATTCTTGGAGAGTTGTATATGCAAAACATAGTACAATTGCATAGAGTTCCTTTGTCCATCATGTCAGATAGGGACGCCAGATTTAATGCCAGGTATTGGAGGAGTTTTTAGGAGGCTATGGGTGCATATTTGAATTTCAGCACGGCATTTCATCCTCAGATTGACGGACAATCGGAGTGGGTTATTTAGATTCTCGAAGACATGTTACGTGCTTATACGTTAGACTTCAGCGGGAACTGGAGGAAATATTTGCATCTGGTAGAATTTGCATACAACAACAGCTATCAATCGAGTATTGGTATGGCACCGTTTGAGGCATTGTATGGGCGACTGTGTCGATCGCCAGTATGTTGGGCTGAGCCAGAAGATAGGATTATTCTTGGGCTAGATGAGATTCGTGATAGCAATGAGA
Source organism: Artocarpus hirsutus (assembly GCA_946598075.1). Taxonomy (NCBI): domain Eukaryota; kingdom Viridiplantae; phylum Streptophyta; class Magnoliopsida; order Rosales; family Moraceae; genus Artocarpus; species Artocarpus hirsutus. The sequence goes on from CAMOHE010053510.1 coordinate 42,223, forward strand.
AGATCGTCATGATTCGAGACCAATTGAGAGCAGCTTAGAGTCGACAAAAGAGCTATGCGGATAGAAGACGTCGACCTTTGGAATTTGAGGTTAGAGATTTTGTACTCTTAAAGGTATCTCCTCGCAAAGGTATTTCGCGATTCGGAGTAAAAGGAAAACTCGCGCCAAGATATATTGGACCGTTCGAGATTACTCAACGTGTGGGTGTAGTTGCGTATCGACTCAATCTTCCCACAGAACTTTCGCATGTTCATGATGTATTTTACGTATCGATGCTTTGGAAGTGTCCATCTGAGCAGGATAAGATCGTTTCGTTTCAAGACGTACAGATTCAGGAAGACACGACATATGAAGAAGTGCCGATTCAGATCATCGATCGTAAAGTGATTAGTTTGCGTCGTCGTGAAATCTCGTTAGTTAAGGTTGTGTGACAGCATCACGGGGTTGATGAAGCCACTTGGGAATTAGAATCGGGTATGAGGGAGTTGTATCGGCATTTATTTTATTTTTGAATCGATTTGTAAATTTCGAGGGCGAAATTTTCTTTTAGGGGTAGAGAGTTGTAACACCCCGAAGTTAATTAAATCACATTAAAATGATAAATGGTGGATTACTGTGCCCTAATGAGCATTTTAAATTTAATTTGAATGTTTTGTGAAAATTTAGTGACTTTGTATTATTTTACTCTTTTAATGATTTTTAATTATTCTAAATTATTTTTAATTGTTAATTTAATTTTCAATGAAACAATCTGATTTGAAAATAGTGTGTAGTTGCACACAGTCTTGTGCAACTAATTTTCTCCCTCTTTTTCTATTTATTTCACTCTTCCTCTCTCTCCTCTCATTTCTCACTTGCTCGCTCTCTCTCTCCTCTCTCTCTATCTCTCTCAGTTTCTCTCTTTCTCTCCCATTCTCTCTCTAAACTTTGAAACAAAATTCGGATCTAAGCTTCAGGTTAGAAGATTGAAGGCTCGGGAACGAGATTCAACAACAAAAATATCGTTTTCAAGCATCGATTCGAGGTTAGTTTTTAAAATTCAAGAGTTTTTCTATTTTTCAAATTTCCTTGCATTTTGAAATCTAAGAGTTTCTAAGCCTAGAAAAGCTTCAATCTAAGTTAAATGGACTTAGATTAGCTAGAATGCAAACTTTATTTCATCAAAAATGGATTGGAATCGAGATTTTTCATTTCTTCTTTATTTTTCTATTTTTGGATTTTTTTTTTAGAAAATTTTGTTTAAAACTTGTTTTAATTCATTAAAAAGTGTTCTACTATGATTTTCTATTATTTATGATGATTACCCATGCTTGAGAATTGAGAAAACAGGTTGAAATTGAGAATTTGGATTCGGGATGCTAAGAACCTGTGCGTGAAAAATTCTGAAATTTTTCCCAATCGGCAGGCCGAACTTCATGTTCGGCAGGCCGGATTCAAGAGATCGGCAGGCCGGATTCAAGAGATCGGCAGGCCGGATTCAAGAGACCAGCAGGCCGAACTTGGAGATGTTCGACCGACCGAACCTGCTCTTCCGGTCGGCCGAACTGTGCAGTTTGGCAGGCCGAACCAGGACGACCGGCAGGCCGACCAAGCATGGTGTAATTTTGTAATTTTTCACCCGTTTTTACTGTTTTGAACCCTGATTGAAATTTCAACTTTATAAAATGATTTTATAAACCTAAAAGGCACACTAGGACACCATGAGATGATTTAGTACCATAGGATACCTCGGGTTAGATACTAATGAACTAAGTTATTATGCATTTAGGATTTGCGCGTGGATCCACAGAGCTAACGTATAGCAGACCGGGATTACGGTGTGGGACACCAACACAGATATCGAGGTAGGACTTCTACCCCTTCTTTGATAGCCAGTTTTAAATATTTTGGCCTCAAAGGGATTTTTACGAAAATGTTTTCAAATGATTTGTTAACAAAGGATTTTTATTAACTGTTTTCTGAAATAATAGAT